>PVIH01010587.1:0-74299 GCA_004025045.1 Sigmodon hispidus
TCCCTGTGAGGACCCTGGGTGTGTCCCTGTGAGGACCCTGGGTGTGTCCCTGTGAGAGCAGCCTTCTGGTGGTAGCACAAATGTGGCAGTCAAGCACACAGCACTGAGTTCCATGCTTCACTGGAGCTTCAGCTTCTTACTGTTGGTTTCCCCTCCAGTTTTCTGAACATGTTGTCTTGTTTGTTTGGTATTTTCAGTTGTAAACAAAACAGTGGGCTTTGTTAGGGCATTTTGAAATTACATTTATTTACTCATGTCTGTGCATTTGGAAGTCAGAGGACAGCTTCTGAGGAGGCAGGCCAATGTCACCTTTTGTCATGCAGGGCCTGGCCTGGGTCTCAGGTGTTCAGGCTCTACAAGCCTTGCCTGCTGAGCTTCCTGCCCCTTAGAGATACTCATTGTAGATTGCAGACACTACCTTGCTCATATTCAGCTCCTCTGGCTTCCTGCCCCTAATCCTCTTTGTCCATTCTTGCTGATCTAGTCTCTGCAACCCCCAGACCCCCACCCAACCCTGCTTACAGGAAGCACAGACCACTAAGACATCCTCCCGGCTCCCCACTCCTTACTGTGTCTTAGGAGAAACAAGGGGCAGGGCTCTCAGCTTTCAGCGGACCAGGCTGGCAGTGCTGTTCTGTCTGCCTGGCTCTCTTCTCAGGATGCCTCCTATTTAGGACAGAGGGCTGTCTGCCATGGCTATTTGTCATGGCTGAAAAGTTGAGAAAAAAGCTAGCTGTGAGCTGTGACTTCAAAAGCCACCCAAACCATGTCCCCAACTACTGTAGAAACAGTAAATTATGACCCTTTAGAAGCCCACATCCTCGGCTTTGGGGGCACTGTGCTTAAACCTCTGTTAAACTTTCCTGATAATGGACTCCGAGTCAGCTCCAAATGGATTCCTCCAGAAATTATTTTCTTCAGCCAGGCTGAGAATCCTGCTTTACCACAGGGGAAGCGGCTGAATAAAGAGCCTCTGGCTTCTGCAGGTGGCAGTGTGTAGCTGTGTGCAGCCGAGTGCAGCCGAGTTCAGCAGTGTGAGGCTGTGTTCTCTCCAGTCCTGCCCTGCTCCTGATATCAACTCACTGCGGAGAGTAGATAGAAGTGTCTAGGACCCCCAAGACTGTCCTCCGGGTGCTGACGGGAGCTTCAGGCTTCAGAAGAGGAAGAATTGGGTCAGGACAAAAAGTCTGTCTAATGAAGCAATGGTAGTCAAAATGTGGATCTGCCCACCCTTGTCTCCCTGTGGTTGGGCAGAACAGTTGGAAGACCTCCTTACTTGCGAATACAAGCAGTGCTCAGCAGATGCTTCCACTACCCCAGAGTGCAGACTCACCTTCCCAGATAACTGCCATCATCTGAGGGCTGGGGATGGTTTTCTTGGAAACCACGGTGACTGCAGATTGTGGACCTCAGCTGACCTCTGTGCTTTCAGCCCTAAAAGGGGGTGTCATGGGTCAGACAGACAGGCACTCCTTGTCACTACCATGATAAGGGAGAGCCAAGAAGGAGTTGTATCCAAAGGGGAGGAGACAGATACAAGCTGAAGACAGGGTGCCAGGCTCTCATTTCAGCCAGCTCTTGGTCACCCTGGGGGCCAAGTGTCTTGTCAAAAGTGTCTGTTGAATGCTCTTGCTGTTGTGACCACACTAGGAAGCTCTCTGTCCTGTTGCTGTCCTCCACACTGTTTGCCTAAGAGGAAGAAGGAAAGAAAGAGAGAGAGAGAGAGAAAGAAAGATCTTCCCATTCCGTTTTTTATGTATAGCAGAGATGGTCTTACTTCACTGCCCCTTACATTCACACACCCACACTCCATGCACTCTATCTCTGCTTCATTCCAGGAGGTTTGACTATGGCTGTTTTTACTGTTTAGAATGCAAGCCGAAGGTTAATTAGTTTTTCTGACCCTGGAACTCTCAGGGAAGATGTCAACAGATTCACTAATTGCCCCTCAAAGCTTGCTATGGATGGAGGGCCAAGGTCTGGGGAGAAAGTTGCTAAGCCAGTTGTTGCAGGGCTGTGAAAGCATCTAGCAAGCTGCAAGGGGGCGGGGCTGCGAGGGGGAAGTGCAGGGAGGGGGCAGTGCAGGGAGAGAGTGGTGCAGGGATGAGGTGGGGCTGGGGGGGGGCAGGGATGGGCTGTGGCCTCCTTGGGTTTTTATCTGCTCCACACAGCTAGAGTTATCTGGAAGAGGAACCTCAGTTGAGAAAATGCTTCTCTCTGGTTGCACTGTAGGCCCCTGTAGGGCATTTTCTTGATTAATGATTGAGGTTGGAGGATCAGAGCCACATTTGGTCATGCCACTACCCTGGGCAGGTAGGTGATCATCCTGAACTGTATCAGAAAGCAAACTTATCATGGAGGGCAAGCCAGTAAACAACGTTTCTCCCCCGGCTTCTATTCAATTTCTGCCTCCAGGACCCTGTCCTGAGTTCTCTTCCTGACTGTGATTGATTGGGGTGATCTGTAGTAATAGGTTTCTAGCCCAGTCTTTCAGGTCTAGATCAGAGGTTTGACTGGCAGTCAAGCAGGCTCACAGAATCGGCCTAGGACCCAGGCATATAACTTGCTAACTCTTTATCCTTAAACTAACGCATTATTCTTACCCTGTTTGGCTATGCAGCTCGGTACCTTTTCTTAGAGCAGCATTTCCACTTTTTTCCTCTGTGTCTGCTGCTGTTTCATTGTGGTGTCTCCATCACTTCTCTGCGGTATCTGCCCTGCTCTGAGAAGTTCCCAGAGTTTTCTTAGCCTGGTAGCCACACACACATTTCCTCTCTGCCTTTGGCCAATCAGTGTTTTCTATTAAATCAGTAAGTGGGACAATTATTCACAATGGAACAGAACACAATCCCACTACAGTGATCATGTCAAATAAGCCCTTTCTTCCCGGTTGCTTTTGGCCACAATGTTTATCACAACAACAGAAAGCAAACAATGATAGAGATTTAATCCCTGCCCAAGCCTGCTATGACCCTAACCCTAACCCTAACCCATTATCATCAACTTGAGTGGATATAGAATCACCATGGACACAAAGATCAGGGTATGTGTTTGAGGGAATTATCAAACTAGCTTAACTGAGGTAGAAAGATCCAACCTAAGTGTGGGCAGTCGCATGTGATAGGCTGCAATTCCGAATTAAATACAGAGGAGGAAGTAGTTTGACCACAGACCTCTCTTCTCTCTGCTTCCTGTCTGAGCCTGCAATGTGAGCAACTTTCTCCTGCTCCTTACCATGACCTCCCTGTCAGGATGAACTGCATCCAAGTATTGCTTAAAATATCTCACTGGCTGCATGTAGACACCAATGGTGGTGTGCACATGATCCTGTCATTTATATCTCACTGTCTATAAGTAGATGCCCATTGTGGTATGCATATGATCCTGTCATTTATATCTCACTGTCTATAAGTAGATGCCCATTGTGGTATGCACATGATCCTGTCATTTATATCTCACTGTCTATAAGTAGATGCCCATTGTGGTATGCATATGATCCTGTCATTTATATCTCACTGTCTGTCTATAAGTAGATGCCCAATTGTGGTATGTACATGATCCTGTCATTTATATCTCACTATAAGTAGATGCCCATTGTGGTATGCACATGATCCTGTCATTTATATCTCACTGTCTGACTATAAGTAGATGCCCAATTGTGGTATGTACATGATTCTGTCATTTATATATCACTCTCTATAAGTAGATGCCCATTGTATGTACATGATCCTGTCATTTATATCTCACTGTCTATAAGTAGATGCCCATTGTGGTATGCATATGATCCTGTCATTTATATCTCACTGTCTGTCTATAAGTAGATGCCCAATTGTGGTATGTACATGATCCTGTCATTTATATATCACTCTCTATAAGTAGATGCCCATTGTATGCACATGATCCTGTCATTTATATCTCACTGTCTATAAGTAGATGCCCATTGTGGTAATCACATGATCCTGCTACTTGCTGTTTCCTGAACACAACTTTTTCTCCATGGTGCATAATAGTTCTGGAGAACCTAGGACCTCATATGTGCTTGGCCAGTGTTATACTACAGCACTAGATCCCCATCCATTTTATTTTTCATTTTGAGATAGATTCTCACTCAGTTTCCCAAGTGAGGTTTGTGCACATTCTTTTAGCCCAGGCTGCTCTTAAACTTGTGATGCTCCCATCTCAAGCTCTCCAATAGCTGAGATGACTGACAGGCCTGTGTTGTCAGGTCTGGCTGCATAGCTATGTCTTAAGATGTTCCACCTTCCAAAAATATAAACAGACTACTTCTCTGACTTACTCTGGGTAAGCTTTTATGCCCCTGAATTGAGAACTCTGTACAATGTTGTGGAACTATGCTCTTGTACACTGTAAATATTGAGTTTAATAAAAGGCTGATTGGCTAGAAGCTAGGTAGACAGGAAGTATAGGCAGGGTATTCAGACAAGGAGAACTCTGAGAAGAGAAAGAGCAGAGCAGATACCTGTGAGATGCAGAGGAAGTAAGATGAGAATGCTGTACTAAGAAAAAGGTACCAAGCCATATGGATAAATATGGCTAAGAGTCACGGGTTAGCAAGTAATAACCTGAGCCAAAGGCCAAACAGTTTATAATTAATATAATCCTTTGTGTGATTACTTGGGACTAAGTGGCTGCTGGATTGGCTGGGTAGTACAGAGATACTTCTGACTACAATATACCCTGGCCCCATGTAAATGGGTCCTGGTGTCTTGCTCATCAGATCTGAAAGAATTCACCACCTTCATTCTAACTGCTGACCACAGGAAGCTGGCCTCTGCTTACAGACTGTATCTTCCAGCACAGGATACTGACAGTATGAAAAGAACCAAATTCTTCTTCCCAGAGTCGCCTAGTCTGCTGACTGTGGAAGGGGAGAAGTAGGCTAAAGAGAAAGGCTGACATAGGTGCACTGTTGGCAGGAGCTCTCTGAAGAGGAGCACATAGCAGGGGTAAAAACCTAGAAAGACATAAGGGCTACTGGGGTTACATGTGCAAATGAACTGAGGCTGCAGGGGCCAGCAAGCTTCTAAGAGGAAGCCTCGTGGGGGTAGACATGGCCATGCAGGGCTGAGATGGGCTGCGGACTTCAATGACACTCAGGGTGGCCACAGTGAGACCCGATCTCCTGTGAGCTGGACCCACAATGCTAAAACTCATCAGAATTGGCTGCCTCTTCCTGAGATCAGATAAGAACACACCTATTGACCTTTTGGATGCCCACCTCAAGATTTGTCAGTTAATCTAACTTTCAGACATGAATGTTCTCAAGAGGAGGATGGACCTTAAAATTAAATATTCTCCATGGGAAATAGAGACAGTGTGGATTCCAGCAGCAGTGTCTCTGAGAAAACCAGGTGAAGCTCCTGCTAGCTAGAATACTTGCTTCAAAGCCAGAGTCAGATGGAGCCTTTTTCAACCTCTCGGCATCACTTACTTGCCCATGAGCATTTCTCTTTCCCCCTGAGTTTCAGGAATTGAGAGGCTGTAGAAGAGATTACTGGCCTGGCCTATTCCCAAGGTTCAGACCTGCCCGCTGCTGCTTAGCACCCCGCCAATGACTCAGACTCTTATATTAATTACATGCTGCTTGGTCTATGGCTCAGGCTTATTGTTAGCTAGCTTTTTCATCTTAACTCAACCTATTTCCATTAATCTGTCTTGCCACGTGGCCCGTGGCTTAACTATTTCTTTACATCTTGCTTCTTGGGCGACTGGATTGTGTCTCTCTTGACTCTGCCCTCTTTCCCCTTTATCTATGCTCATACTTTCTGCCTCCTTCTAAGATGCTATGCCATAGGCCCAAATAGTCCTTTTATTAATGGATGATATTCACAGCATACGGAAAGACATCCCACATCACTTCCTATTTTCTGTCGAATCAAAAAGGAAGGTTTTAATTTTAATATAGCAAAATTACATATAAAAAAGCTACCAAGCAAAGAAGTACAGTTACAATGTCTAGTCTATTTGTATTTAACAAAATTATAGAAAATATTCTGTCATCTACCTTATCCTTCTAAGTCTAAAGCTTTACATCTAATTTCCCTTTTATTGTCACTAAAGAAAACTATAATTATAACTAATCTTCAACTACATCAAAGACCACACAAGGATATAATATTATCTGAGTAAACAGGAAATGCAAGCAATTTCCAAAATCTAGAAATGATAGAGATACCCTTTGGCTGCCTGGACAATTGATTATACAATCAATTGCCAGTAAATAACTCTTACAATATCTAGCACCCCACTATGCAGGTGCTAGATATTGTAAGAGTTATTTACTGGCAATTGATTATATAAAGGATTAATATTTATTAAGGGGCTTATGTAAACTCCCGCAGATACAAAATGGAGCCATAGGCAATTCTTGAAGAGTTGAACGGTCTTACACAGTGATGATGTCAGTCTTTTCTTCGAGAGTGCAGGAACAGAGCCAGCGGGCAGCCTGCAACCAGTTTTTCAAAAGAGGGGGCTGGCCACCCTCCATCCAGGGTCCTTGAGACCCCAAAGCTACACCTCTAGCTCTCCCTCAATAACGCCTGAGTCCTACCACATCAGGCTGAGGCAAGAGGAATGTCACAAGTTCAAGGCCTGCCTAGGCTATACAGCAAGGCCTGTCTCTGTGTACAAACAGAACCTAAGACAAGCTAGGTGGCCATCACATCCCCATCTCTTGGGCCACAGAGCACTCCGTGATCACTCATGGTTCCTGACATGCATGCTACCATGTCTTTTTTTGGCCACTGCAACAGAACCAAGTTATTAGGATCCCTATTGGCCAAGTTACAGGCAAGCTTCTTGTTGTTCAGACCCATTTAGAATAAAGGACCGTGTCTCAAGATGGAGTGCTGTCTAGAAGAGGCCTGGACCCTGGACAGTTCCAACACTCAGCCTGTACATGGGAGACACCTGTTTCTCAGGGTGTTAACTTTTCCAAGACTGTCATCAGGTGTAGTGATGACCTATACTAAAGTCTGCTGCAGAAATCACATTGGTGTTGGGGATCCTGCAGGCTGTTGACCTACTACTTCGTTGTCTTAGGGAAACAGAATACAGAAGGCAGATTGCCAAAATTAACTTTGCATCTACTACCAAACTCTGACAATCCTGTGACAAGCAGGTAGAACTCTCAAGACTCTCGAATTTAGAAGACTACCAGTTTCCACCAGTCCCCACTTCTACATGGTCATCAGAGAGTAGACAAGTAGAAGGGATGTCCCTGCTGAATTTCTAGCTGCCTGCCCAGGGCACCTACCAGTGGTTGACTCTGGTTCCATAGCTATAAAAATCCATGAATCCATGTTTCTGAGCCATAATCACTCGTATTTGACTGTGAATAAACATTCCCTCTCCCCCTGTAGCAAGAGACATGTTTGCACTGATGCCTGCAATATCAAAGGCCCCCCAGAGCCCTGTGTGGCATAGAGGTTTGGTCTAGACAAGGACACAAGGAACCATGAAAAACTAGGCATGTGAAATAGACAGAGTAGAGTCACAGGCTTGAAGAAGGCCAAGGAAGGCCTCTAGGGAAGTGGTATCAGAGTTGAGGGCTGGGAGCCTCTCAAAGGGTCCAATAGGGGTCAGTGTAAGAGCCTGCCAAAGTGAGGAAGGCATGTGCAAAGTCCTGTGGTGGAAGAACAGAGGGTAGTCGCCAAAGGTCCTGAAGGGTGACTTATGTGCCTGTGATGTGTAGGGAACTAAGAGGCTAAGGGTCATTGTGACCAAGACCTCAAAGACAGCATCCCCTGGGCCACCACACAGCAGGTACTGGCTTTGGGAGGAAACACTGGAAATAAAGGGAGTCAGGACATGAGATACTTTCAAAGCTCCCTATAAAAACCACATTTTCAAAGACCCACATGTGGAGACCTAGTCAGGAGAGTGAAGTCTGTGTGAGCAGCTTGGTGCTGCTGACTGATGAATGTTTCATAAGGCCTCACACCCTGGTGCAGGACACAGGCTTCTCCTTCATGCATCATTCACAAGCTCTGCATCCATACCAGAGCATCCTTGAGCTTAGGCCTCTGCAGGTGCCAAAGGGTGAAGGTTTTCTGGGGTCCCAAGGTAGGCCTGAGCAATGGCCCCACTCTCTCAGTCAGATCCCAAACTTGGAACCTATTGTGGAGAAGCTCCCCATGGAGTTGAATGTTTTCTCCCATTCTAGAATTTTTACCTTAAGAATTCATCAGCCCCTTTTCCTTTGGGTGACAGTCAGTTATTTCATGTACTACTGAGAAGATAATTCAGAATTCTGTTTATTCTAATGTGGTTCAAAATCTCTGAAACTCACATGGGAAAACAGTTTATGGTGCTAAATGCTGACAAGCAGAGATTTTGGCAGATTGTCTCACCAGCCCTACCCTATGAGCCATCAGCTATCTGTCTGTCTGTCTCTGCATAAAAAGGGGCTGCTTTGTCTCTGTTTGTCTGGAGCTCTAGGGGAAGAGGTAAAGTCTGGAAAGGATCCCTGGGTTAAGCTGCATGAATGGCTGCAGTTCTCTATGGGTTGAGTTTTCTTCAGGAAGTAGAATAGTCCAGAGAAACCTCAGGCTGGGCTCTGGCTTCTGGTAGCTCTTTTGGCCTGAGTACTTGCAGGCAGACCCAGGGAAATGTGTGGTTGCCATGGCGAGTTTCTTCCATCTCAAGTGGTCCTTGATGTATTTCCCTGGGGAAGGGGATCTGGAGGCAATGTGGCTTTTATGGTGGTGAGTGAAACTCAGAGAGAAAGAAAGATGGGAGTGAGGAGCAGTCAAGACAGAGGTAAACTCTGAAAGACCAGGTCTAGGAGCATATGTGCCTGAGGCAGGTGTGGGAGGGGAGAGCCAGCCAGCTCCGGAATTAGGAAACCGGGTTTGCTGGACAGAGAAGAGGGAGGCCTGAGACCCTGCGGGAAGATGATGTGTCTGGGCCTTGAGGGCAGGTAGACAAAGCGGCTTGCTTGTGATTGTTTCCATTCACTTTATGGAAATGTTGCTTTAAGATTTACTTATAGCTCCTTGAATCCCACACTTTCTCATGCCATAGGGTCTTTGCTCATAGAACCTGCTCCTTCAAAGCCATGAGCACCTCCTCCTCTCTGTCTGAGTGTCACCTCTTCCAGGAAGGCCTCCCTACTCCCCTTTCCCCAAGATGAGGTCAGTTTGTCATTCTGCTCTCCCAGCGCCCTAATACTAATTCCTATGGAAATCTTAGTTTATATTTTACAAGATTACCCATCTTTCTTATTAGATTTAAGTCTTTGGAGATGGGCAAAGGGCTGCATAGGGTTTTGCTCAACATGGAACAAAGAAAAAAAGGACACATGAACAGGAAAATCAGGATAAGGTCCATGGAGCATAAGCGCCGAAGTGACCCTGAGTTGGGACTTAGGACCTAGAGAACAAACAGTCTTGGTGCCTGTGGGGCATCCTAACAGTCTTCAAATATGGAAGACTGACTTTGTCTCTCTGGGACTAGAACACCACTCTAAAGGTCTAAGTAGAACAGTTTTTTTTTTTGTTTTTTTTTTTTTTTTTTTTTTTTACAATTAGGGAACGAAATTTCTGAGCTAAACTCACCTAGGTGTAAAAATTATCAGAATGAAGAGAACATACCTTTATAGCTCCACGCCATAACTCCCCAGGGCCTTTTTGCAAACCTCTCCTGGTGTCATGTGTGGGACAAGTGAGCCAAAATTGGGTACCTCTGTCGTCCCCCCAGCTGCTGCTCCCTGCTCCACACAGACTTTCAAAGGCGTGTCCTACACTGGACCACAAAGAGAAATTTGAACTGTTGAACAAATATTTGTTCTCAATCTGGTGGCACTCTTTGGAAAGGTTATGGAGACTTTAGGAGATGGATTTTGCTGAAGGAAGTGTATCTAAAAGTGGACTTTGAGGGTCTATAGCCTTGTCTGCCTTTTGTTCTCTCTCTCCTAACACCATTTATTTCTTGTATGTGGGTGAAATATAATCAGCTAGATTCCTGTTCCTGCTATTATGCCATACCTCCCTGCCATGATGGACTTTCCCTCTGGAACCATAAGCCTAAACATACTCTTCCTTCTCTGTGTTGCTTTAGGTCATGGTGTTTTATCACAGCAGCAGCAAAGTGATTCATATAGAGCCGTGTGCCTGGAGCTCACAGAAAACACAGGACAAGAAAGCTGCAAAAGCCCCATAGGGCTGGCATGGGGAAACCGATCAGTCCAGAGGCCGAAAAGGAAGAGGACCACACAGCACATGTCTGTAGCTTCTGTTTCACCCTTACCTATGTAGATTTTGAACGTTTGAGAGAAAGTCTTTTTCAGGCAGACACAGACGGTTTTTTAACTTATTTCTTCTGATTTGGGGTTTGAGGAGTACAAATGCAGATCTGTCCCCATTAAACAGAACATCTATTGATATCAGAGATAAGGTGCCTGTCATACGAATCCTAATTTGTCTTAAAATAAAAACCAGCATCCACAAATCCTAATATAATAAAAACAGCAGAACCAGATATTGGAGTAAATACTAAAAGATCAGAGAGAGAGAGGAGCAAGCCACTAGAGAAACTTCTCACCACTACAGAATCCTCAGGCTGAAAGGAGAAGATGCTGTCTCCACAAATCCTCAGACTGAATGCTCTGAGTCCTCAGCTGAAAGGGAAGGGGAGCTCATGGAAGGTGCATGTGGACTCCTGTCTCCTCCTGCCTTGGTTTTCTTTCTTTGCCCAGCCATATCACTTCCTTTTCCATCCTTCCTAGTGCTGGGATTAAAGCTGGGTGATCCCGAGCGCTTGGATTAAAGGTGTGTGTCATCACTGCCTAACCTCTGTAGCTAACTCTGTGGCAGGCTCTGTCTTCTCATCTTCAGGCAATCCTTATTTGTTAAGATTAGAAACAATGTACCATTAGGAAAACCAGCCCCTCACACACTCAACTCCACTGACAAGGCAGGAGCTCACCTGTGTAAGTTAACATGAGCATCCTTACTGGCAGCCCCTGTTTAGGGCATGTGGTCAGAAGGACACGTGATGAGTGTATTATTCACCTTCTCTAATGCTGTGACAAATATCCAACAAAGGATACAGGTTGAAGGAAGAGAGAGACAAAGGGAAGGAGGGAGGGAGTTAGAAAAGGAAGCTTGTTTTTGGTTTACAGTTAAGGTACAGTCTGTCATGATGAAGAAGTTAGGGTTGGAAGAGCGTGAAGCACCTGTTTACACTGAGGCAGCTGGTTACATTATATCACAGTTAACACCCAGAGAGAGAGGAATGCTGGTGCTTACCTCATGTTCTGCCCTTTGTGCAGTCTAGAACTTCTGCCCATGGAAAGGTGTCACCTTCTTCTAGAGTGGATCTTCCTACCCCATCAACTCGATTCTTTCTGGAATGCCCAGGGGCTCCTCTTCTGGGTTATTCTAGACTCTTGTTAAATTGATCATAGCATCACCAGAGGGGACTCCAGCTCTCCTGCCCTCCCTAGCCACTATACCTGCCCTGGACAGGTTGACATCTTCTTCTGTTCAGAACTCAAAACTTAGCCTCCCTTTGTCATCAGGAGCCTTGCTGTGCATGTATCCTTTGCTCCACATCCTTGCCTGTTTCCCCAAAGTTAACTCCCAGAGGGCCTCGTCAGCCTTCACAGAAGGTCCCACAGTAGCTTTCCCATCCCTGACCATACAGAACTTATTGATTACTGAATAAGTGTTGGTTGATTGAATGAATTGCCCGAGAAACAAGTACATAGATGTGTGAAATAAAAGAGAATTTTCCAGTAAAGCCCTAGTTAAATGTACACATGATGGGAATATTTGGAAATCTATTTTCTTTTAACAGACATTTAAAAATGAATTTATATTTCTAGCCACACTTCTTAAAAAAAAATAGGAAAATGAAACTCTAGGTTGGCTTTACAGAAGTTAATTCTGACCTTGTTATAAAGCAGTGCACATTTTCACAATTAATCACCCTAAGTGACATTTACTTTGAGAAAATGTGGAATAGAGGAATCCAGAGGCCAGACTAGAGACAAACAGGAGTGGATTTGTGGATTCACTGGAACCTGGATCTCCCCATGTCTGTGGTTCAGTCACAGCCATAAGTCACATGACCCTGCCCTACACCAGCCATCTACTCCTCATCCACCAGTCATCTGCCCATCCACCAAGGAAAGGGTGACCAAGGATGACCAAGGATGACCAAGGGCTCCTGTGTCCCAGATACTATCAGCTCCACGGAAGCCCTGCCTGGACCCTACCAGGTAAAGCCAGAAGCAGAGCAGCACAAATCATCAAGCGTGGAGGAAGTCAAGAGCCACTTGGAGTCAGGGAACCCGGGGTAGTGAAGCACAGTGTGCTCAAGGAGCATAGGCATTGATGGGATGTCCTGCATCTGCTCCCCGAGGCTCTGACCTGGAACCTAAAGGAGGTAGAGACACAGGCAGGTGGTAGGGCTTCTTCAGCTCAGTTCGTCTTGTTTATTGTGGTCCAGAATACAGAGCCTGGCATGTTTGTGGCTCCTGAAACTTAGTCTCCCATCTGCTAAACACACTCTGCCCCTTGCCGTGTTGACATGTCCTGATGCCTGGGCATCTCTGTGTAGCTCTCTGATTTCCAGAGACTAGAAGATTTTATGTGGTCAGCTACACAGGTGAACTCTGCCAGGGCCTCTCCAAAATTTTCCTTAGGATGTGATATCTGCTCTACCTTGTTCTGTCACTGGCTGAAGAGCTGATATAAACAGTTGCTGAGGGCTTTGGTCTCTTCTCCATTGTTTCTCAAACCCTCTCAAATAAAGCTGCCAGCTTACTTTGCCCATATTCATTTAGACACATTGCCCTCCATAATCCAGGTCCCAGCATGGGCTTTCTCTTCCATGGGAACTCGGAGGAAAAGAAGCCAAAGACCCCCTAAAGCAAAACTCCATCCCTCTCTTCCCTCCTCAAATGTCTGCCTCATACATTCATCACCAACAGAACGAGAAACATCAGCATCAGTCACTACTGGTTCGTCTTAAGAAAGACAGAATTGATAGAGGAAATTTACCCAGGTTAGGAAAAAGCAGATAAAGGGAGTTGGGAGATATAGGCTCCAGGTCTGTGGTCTTCACCACCAACCGGCACAGTCTTCAGAAGCAGACATGAGGTGATGGTGTAGTAGTATATAGCAGATAATAACTGCATTATCAGTGATGATCAAGAAGGAAGTAGTGGGATTCAGGCATTGTTGAGGGAGACCTAGAGGCATAGCTTTGAGGTCTCAGGACCCTAAATGGGGCGTGGCCAGCCCCACTGAGGACCCGGGGCACACTGCCCTTCCTTCCTGTTTGTTCCTGCGTTCTTGGGGAGCAGATAGGACCATACTTCATGAGATTGTTCCACTCTCCTAAATTGCCTTAGGGTTCAATTTAGATCAGTGGGTGTTTATATAACCCCTTAATAAATATTAATCCTTTGTGTGATCAATTACAAATAAATAATTATACAATATCTGGCACCCAACATGTTATACAATAGGTGGAGACAAACTAGAGCAAGCAAAGACAAGTCAACATCTATGGAGAGGCAGAAGCCCCTCTTCAGAATGTAGGTATGGTTCCCCCAACAGCCATTAAAAAAATCCTGGCAGATATCCTGGATCTATAGCATGTTAGTTAGATACATGGCTCACATATAACTCATCCACAGTCATAAAGTTTGGGGGCATCTCCTTCTTTGCTTGAATTTCATGCATAAAATTTGCATACCTAATAGCCCTTGCCAGATGCTTACAGGTGACAGACTTACTGCCCTCCTCTTTCGGAAGAGATCAGGTCTCCCAGCAGGTGGGTGGTAAGCACCTACTCTTTTTCCCTCCCTTCACCAATGACCCAATGTAAGAATTTTAGACTGCCAGAAGGTGTTGGGGGTAGATGGAGTCAGGCATCCAGCATGCTGTGTGAAACAAGGTCTCCAAGTGTCACATTTTCATTCCCTGTCCAGTTCACATGAGAAAGGAAAGTTCTCAGTACGGATGAAGGAAGCCTGTGAGAGTTCAACAGCCCCATAGTCAGAAACCGGAGATAGGAAGCCTGGAGCTCTAAAGAGCCAACTCAGGCCTGGAGAGGGTGTTTCAGCCAGGCTCTTTACCATGTAACAAATTATCTGAGAGAAGCCATTAAAAAATATTCATTTTGGCTTATGGTTCCAGGGTCGGACCCATGGTTTGCAGCTTCTGTTGTCTTTAGGTAGGGGATTGGAGAATGTATGGAGGCAAAGTTGCCCATCTCAAGGAAGACAGGAAGCAAGAAGAGAGGCGAGGTCATACAAAGACAAGACATGCCCTTCTAAGACACACCTCAGTGACCCACTTCCTCCCTTTGGACCCTACCTCCAAGTGCACACCAACTATGACATTATCGAGGAATGAACCCCTTCCACAGTCTACATCCAACTGTTACAAAACTAGGTGGTATGAATAAGAAATGCCCCCACAGCCTCAGGCATTTGAATTATCTGTCAACAGTTGGTGGCATTTGTGTGGGGGCAGTTGGGTGGTATAGCCTTGCAGAGGAAATCAGTCACTGGGGAGTGGGCATTGGGAGTACAAAGCCCCTCACTCCTCCCAGTTTACTCTGCTTGTTCTTTGCAACTGAAACAGCTGACCACTGCCAGGCTTTCTGGCTGAAAGCCCAAATAAACTCTTCCTTCAATAAGTGTTTCATCACAGCCACAGAAAAGTAACTAATGCAGAAGCTATGGATGCTGAGTTGAAGAAAATGTGTAGCTGTTTCCTTTAAACTGAATCATTCAGCCTAAGGGAGGAAAGAGTTCTTAAAACTTAAGAAACTCAAGGGAATTTACCAGACTCATGAGACCCTTCCCCAAGGTTACAGAAACAGTAAAGAACTGCCTGGATGCTGTGGAGGGAGGGGCCTGGGTGCTATAGAGGAGGGGGCTGGGTGCTGTAGGGGAGGGGGTTGAATGCTGTGGAGGGAGGGAGCTGGGTTCTATGGAGGAAGGGGCTGGATGCTGTTGGAGGGTCTGGGTGCTGTGGGGCCAGGGGACTGGATCCTGGGAAGTCAAGGGGACTGGATCCTGGGGGCTGTGGGGTATGTTGGATGCTGGGGCCCTGGATGCTGGGGAAGGGAGCTGGGTGCTGCATGGGACATGGATGCTGGGGGGGCTGAATGCTGGGGCCTGGAGGGTGCTCTAGTGATGCTGGTTTTCTGAGTCCTCATCCATGATAGGGCAGGCTTTTCAGTTGCCCTAAAGATATCTGCACTCCTGTAAAGTCCCTGGTCTGTTAGGGTCAGCTTAGCCCTGAATCCCTTCCTTACTTAACCAGAGGACAGAGTCTGTAACATACCCCAGCTCTATACCATACACACAATACAGAGAAAGGCCAGGACTGCCACATGTCAACACCCTCAGGTCCAAAATCCTGAGCTATTCACTCAGGGCAAGGAATGTGCAATGCTGGAGGATACCTGAGGCCCAAAGTGGAGATTCTCAACCTTTCTGGTGATGATCACTGGACAAGCCCAAGCCAGTTAGAGCCGGTGTACCCTGTGAGATAGATGCAGGTTCCAGGGGAGACACTAAGCCTTCTGTAATCACTTTCCAGCTCTTTATGCGCCCCAGAAATTTCAGTACCTCTTTTATAAAGAGTGGAATGTTATAGGCAGTTTTCAGTTTTAAAAAAACAGACAGAAGAGCTGGGGATGTCGCTCAGTGGGTGTCTTCATTATTTTTCTAATGCTGAGAAGAGAGACCATGACCAAGACAACTTACAAAAGGAAGAATTTGCTGGAGATCATGGTTCCAGGGTGTTAGCATCATGATCATCATGGCAGGGAACATGGCAACAGGTAGGCAGGCATGGCCTTGGAGCAATAACTGAGAGATCACCTCCTGATCCATAAGCATAAACCCAGCCCCGGTGACACATCTCCTCCAACAGGGCCCAAACAGCCCCACCAGCTGGGGACTAAACACGCAAATATATGAAGCAATGGGAGCTGTTGTCTCAAGCCGCCACAGGAGGTAAAGTGTAGAAGCATGAGGAGCTGGCATGCTGAGCACAAACAAACACCACCACGTGAGTGAGATGGCGCCTGATCAGGGAACAGAGCTAGCAGGTCCCTGAGGATCACTGCCCAGTTGGTCTAACCAATCACTGAGTTCTAGGTTCAATGAGAGACTCAGTCTAAAAATGTGAGGGAGAAATTCATAGAGGAAAATGCTTCAAGCCAATCTGTGGCCTCCATAGGCCTAAGCAGACATTTTAAAAGACATGAGGGAGGGAGGGAGGAGACGAGGGACTAACGGGAATTTAATTTCTCAACACTATCAGGATAACCCCGAATCTCTCCTGGCTCTGCTTTGCTTTGATTAACTTTCTTGAGATATCTATATGAAAATAACCCACCCTGGGCCTGCACATTGAGCTCATTATTCCAAAGAGACCGTGGCACTGGTTCCTCTGTGTCTGATCCCTAACTGTGACTCCTTGGAGAGAGCCTCTGTTGTTGCTTCAGGCACATCCATCAAGCAGCACTCCGCGATTTGCTTCAGTTCCCGTTTCTTCCTTACAGAAATTTCTGCCTAGAAGGAAGGGCCTGGCTGTTCATTTCAGAGAAGCAACTCGGTACCAAGTTAATTATGGGAGAGAAAGAAACAGAGGAGGCCTGGCCACTCTCCAGGCTATTTATTCCAAGACACTTCCAGGCAACTGGAACCAAGCAAGGGAGGCTGGAACCCAGGCGCCTTCCAACAAGAGGAGGAGGAGGAGTGAGGAGGGCCAGGAGAACTGCCAGCTCTCTCCATTCCTGTCAGACAGACGCAGGAAGAGGGGTGGGGGGAAGGCGGGGCTGCCACATCCCTCTCTCATCATTACGATGCTGTACAGCTTTCCCCTTCCGTTTGTTCCTTCTCTCTTCACACTCCAGGAACTGTGGGGACAGAGAATCTGGCTGCTGGTTCTCAATATAATTGGGCTTGGTTACGGATGTGTACGCTCCTTTCCTCAGCTGCAGGAGGTTTATCTCAAGCCAACTGTGCTCTGGTGACATGTCAGAGGCTTTGTAAATGCATTTTCTACTAGGAGAATCAGTGTACATTTGAGGGGCTTCATAACCAGGCCAAAGCTGGACAATCTAGGGACACTGCGGGGTTTCTCCTTCCATGCACGTCACTAACGTTGTCCCTAAGCTGAGTTTTACAAGCAATTATTCCAGTAGATGGATTTAACTGTTCATATTTGTCACATAAAAATGAGGTAGTAAACAATACCAGTGAACTGACGCACTCTGTGCTTACACGGAGCTCCAGGTGGTGGTCCTGGAGGCACCTATCGCCTGCCTGTCTTCTGCCTCTTCTCTGGCTCCCACCCAGCCAGCATCACTTGTCATTGTTATGAAAGACTTCAAGCCTGGGGCAAATGAAGGACCATCCTTCAGACCTGGCCTGGGAAGTTTGGCATGGAATATCCACCAAACTTCAGGAGCTTGTATAGGTTACCAATCCCCATGCTAGCCCAGGACCTTCCTATAGCATATGTTACATCAATGTGATTAGATGGAGTCATCACTCATTGATTATGTGCCCTAACCTTTAATGCTAGATGCAAAGGAGACATGAGTGGGCCTTCAAAGGCAGACCAAGTCTGCTTTGACTAGACATGAAAAGATCTTGTCTTCTGGGCATGAGTCAAGCAAGGATGTGTCTTCTTATTCATCTAGATACGGAGGTATACCTGGATCCAGTTTTTAGTGTGAGGTACAAGTTTATATTACTTAAATTCTCCCTTTGTGTTTCCATGTGTACAGCTATGTAATAAGTACTGGAAAGTAGAAGAGAAAAGTTACCGTACCTCCCATAGCTCACTCCAGCAGCTGTGTAGACAAAGGATGTAGGGTCCAAGGTAAGGGCAGATGCAGCCAGTCTAAGCTGGATCCTCTACTTCCATTTCTGTTGCTATGACAGACACCCTTTCTGAAGGTAACACAGTAGAGGAAGGTTTTATATGGCTTACAATCCCAACTTATCGCCCTAAATTTTGAAAAAGTTAAGGCAATCACTCTATCCTAGATTTCTTCTCTCCTACATTGTTCAAAGCCCCTGTCTATGAAATGGTGTCACCTACAGTGGGCTGACTTTTCATACATCTACCAACAATTAAGACAATCCATACAGACATGCTCACAGGCCAATCTGATCTAGATAGTTCCTCATTAAGACTACTCCTGGGTTATTCTAGGTTATGTCAAGTTGGCAGTTAAATCTGATCAGCGCTGGGTGATGGTGTTATACATCTTTAATTCCAGCACCCAGGAGACAGAGACAGGTGAATCTCTGTGAGCTTGAGGCTAACCTGGTCTATAGAGTGAGTTCCAAAACAGCTAAGACTATACAAACAAACAAACAAACAAACAAACAAAACCCAAAACAAATAGAACTGACCAGCACAGAGGCGAGAGGCCAAGGAAGTTTTCCAAGATAGAAATCTATCAAGTGTCCTCAAGGTGTTACAGACTCTCTCTCCAGCTGGTGACATTGTTTTGGAAAGTAATAAATCTTTAGGAGCTGATCCTCAGGACAGGAATTAGGTCTCTGGAGACTTTCTTTTTGGAAACATACCTCTTACCTCTTACCCCTTCCTTCCTGTCTTCCTCCTTCTCCTCATCTTTTATTTCTGACAAATATGAGGTGAGAAGCTTCTCTATCATGCCCTTCTACCATAATATTCTCCCACTTGGCTCAGGATAGCTCAGCTGGTAGAACATGAGACTCATAATCTCAGGGTCATGGGCTTGTGCCCAATGTTAGGCACCAAACATTTCATAAATTCTATTTGGTATTATAGTAAAAACCTGGAGCTAAATATTAGGCGAAGGCTGAAGTGTTAGAGAGGCAGAGAAGGAAGCCTCATTCAGTTCTCACCTAGCCGACTCCTTAGATGAAAAGAGAAGATCCTGTCTGCAGGAATCTCAGACCGAATGCCCCTGAGTCCTCAGAGGAAAGGGGAGAGCTGGAGGTCGCAGCCAAAGGGCTGAACTCCTGCCTCTTCCTTCTCCACCCGGCTCTCTCACTTCTGCCTCCACCTTTCCTAGAGCTGGGATTAAAGGTGTGAGCCACCACTGCCTGGCTCTGTTTGGCCTTCAATTCTCAGAGATCCAGATCTTTGCCTCTCTTTTGAGTGATAGCATTAAAGGCTTGAATCACTACTTTCTGACCTTCATGGCTTGGCTCTGCCTCCTGATTTTCAGAAAAGCTTTATTAAATACAAAATATATCACCACAGCCAACCAACCATGAAACTCCTCAAGTGTGAGATAAAATGAATCATTTTCCCTTAATATTGTTCTCTTTCTCTCTCCCTCCCCCCCTCACACACACCAACACCTGCCCCCATTCACAGAAGCCTAGAAGAGCTGAGACAGGTGGATATAAGAATATTCTTCAATCTCAAGACTCTACAGTGACAGCCTGAGAGAAATGCTGAGGAGAGAACCGACTGAAGTTGCTTCATGTGACAAGATCACTCATGGTTTTAAATCATTAGCAATCGTCTTAACAGAGAAACCGTATTACCAAAAGTGACCTACAGAATTCATGCAGTCACCATCAAATTCAATGAAATTCTTCACAGAAAGAAATTCATATCTTCATCTGGGACCACAGGCAAGTACACACATTAAGCCAAAGTGATCCTGGGCAGAAGGGGGCAATTACGAAGGAGCAACAACCCAACTTCAATATGTTATACTTGAGAACTACAGACAGATTAGTATAAGATACAGAAATAAGCCCACATACACACAGTAATTAGAGTCTTGATGTGAGCAAAGGCACATTGGAGCAAATGGCAGCCTCTTTCTCAAGTGTCAGGGAACCCGAATGCCAACAATAGAAAACAAAGAGTATATTCCTACATTTTCTCCCAGCACACACATCAACTCAAAATCAGTGGAAGAGCCTCATGAAAGACTGAAGCCTCAGACGAGAGCATAAAGGAAACTTTGCAAGATATAGGTGCAGACAACAGTTTTCTTGTGTGCTTGGGAGGCAGCACTAAGAACTGTCAGGGAGGGTGGGATTCAGGTCAGTGGTGGAGTGCCTGCCTAACATGTGTGGGCCCCTGGGTATCATCCCCAGCACAGGAAAAAAAAAAGCTTTAATATAAAAGGAACTGGTAAACAAGGTTATATCAAATTAAAAGTCTTCTGAAGAGCAAAAGAAATAATCAACATTTTGAAGCCCTGTAGAACGGGAGAGAGTCTTTGCTAGTCACTCATCCAGAATATATAAGGAACTCAAAACTCAAAGACTATGAGAAAAAGTATCCAGTCAGGAAGTACACAAGTTAACTGAGCAAAATGCCCAGCACCCACCTGGTATAGAGAAAGTCCACAGCAGGCATGATATTAGTGAAACACATCATCAATGGTGTCTAGTGAGATTAGGGGGTGGGAGATTCGGGCCAGTACTCTGTGCCCCTCCCAGGGTGAACTGTCCAGTTTCTTCACCTCTAGGATGGACCTGGTGTCCAACATTTGGGGACACAGTAGCTCCCTCCGTGAACTTGGCTGCTTTCACTGAGTGAAAGCAAAGTCACCCGAAATAGGGAATAAGTAACTTTAGATGCAAACCTTTGACTGGTTCCACTCTAAATTAAATTTCAGAGACTTGCTAGGAAAATGTGTTCCTTTACATGCCTCCATAAATCGCTCATTCCCATGCTATATGTTTCTTTTTTTTTTATTACGGAATGAGCTTTAAAAAAAGCTAAATAATCTCCATGAGCTATATTTTACCTTTTAAAAGATATTGCCTTCTAACCAGACACCAAGTAGAAAAGTCTCTGCAAGTGAAGTAAACCCACACTTCAATGCATGGCTGTCCAGGTGTTGAACTGTGGCACTTTATCCCAAAAGGCTTATTGGGGCTCACCCTGGAGACATCTGTCAGGCAGGCTGGGTGATTGCCACTCCTTTCTCATCTGTTTGCTCCTGCCCCTCTTCTCAATGTGTATTAATTTCCTCAGGATTATTTTAAAAACTTGGCCATATTTGGAGACATCTGAGTAGCAGAGGAGCTATATGCTTCCTAAGAAATAAGTTGATAGATGAATAAATAATTAAGATGATGGTGGTGGATGGATAGATAGATAGATAGACAGGATAGATGATGGATGGATGGAGAGACAGACGGATAGACAGGCAGACAGATAGATATTCTTAGGAGAGGGGTGATCATGTCTCATTCTTCTTCCTACATAAGAATATGTAGTATGTGCCAAGGATTACCAAGTCTGCCACCTACCCTGTCATTTTAGTCCCAAATGCTCCAGTGATGCACATACTATTGCTGGCTGTTATGCTTTCGATTTGAAATGTTCTCGATGGGGGAGAGGTGCATATCTGGTTCCTGGACAGTGGCACTGCTTTGGAAGATTGTGGGTGCCTGACTGGCAGGTGGTATGTGTGTCTGTGGAGTCAGCATTTGAGGATTTTAGCCTAGTATTGCTCCAGATGTTTCCACACCTTGATCTGCAGAGGTGTGAAGTATCTATCTATGACAAAGCCCCTGCCATGACAGTGGTGGACATGAGCCACTGTCTTCCTGCCATGGTGAACTCTAGCCTTTGTAGCATGACTCAAAACAAACATCTCCATGCTTAAGATGTTTCTGCCACATATTTGTCCACAGTGACATAAGAGTGACTGATACACTGGTGCCTCCAAGTTGCAGGTAGATCCTGAGCAGAGCAGGCTTGTCCCTGAAGGTGACATGTATCCTAAACATTTCAACATTAAACATGGGTTCAGTGGTTCATCTGCCAGCATTTGCCCTGTGCCTTGGGCTCTACCTGCCCACACGTATGAAGAGAAAGCATTTAGCCCAGCCCAAGGACACTCAGAGGAGTTGATGCAGCAGTGGATTCTGCCATCAAGCTGGATATCATTCAATCTCTTTCTTCTGAAAACTGTAGCTTTCTGTCTCTTGGAGACAAAACTCACAGGGAAAATTTTTAGAACCTTGCCTCTTCAGCATTTTCCCTCAAATCCCAGGTTTTTTTTTGTTTTTTTTTTTTTTTCAGAAACAGCAGCCTCTCTCCATTTCACTGTAATGCTGTTGTTTTCAGTAATATTTAGCTACAGGATGTAATTACATCAGCATGTACTGCTGGCACTGGCAGGTTTTGGAACAAGCATAGCAGTCTTGGTACAAAAACAACCCAGACAGAGGGATATGTTAGTCCTTGGCACTGTGTGTGACGGACATCTTGATCTTGTGATCACGTGAGAGGGATGTGAAAGAAAGACTTCCTTCCATAGATTACTTACTGTGAGTGAATGAGACATTACAAGCTTCGGCTCGGTCTGGATTCTCCACCAGGCCAGTTAGAACCTTCACACAGGTGGGCCCACAGAAAGGGGCCTCCTGAAGGAAACTGATGGGGTCTGACTGGAAATAGGGTTAGGGTTTCCTCCAATAGGATGTGGAGGAAGCAGGTAAGGGAGAGCTGAGAATCAGGACCATGTTCCATCCTGACAGGGAACACAGATATAGAAAGTGAACAGATCCAGGTCACAGGGCAAGAGTCTCTTGTTTGCAGCCACCCCAGAGTGTGTACTGCAGAGGGGCCTTCAGGTCAGGCAAAATGATACACTTGGGGAGCATCTAGGGACAGCACTGCATAGAGGAGACTATGAGAGAGGTTGAATTCAAGAAAGTGAGGCTTTATATAATGTATCACTGATGGGGAGCTGCATGGTGGGGGGTACATGATGGGGATTTGAATAATGGGGGGCTATATAGTGGAGGCTGAACGGTGAGGACCTTTATGATGGGGTAACTGAATAATGAGGGTCTCCATGGCAGAAGATACATGGTGGAGGGGCTGTATGGTGTGGGACTCAATGGTGAGGGGCTCAGTGGTGGGAAAGAATGCACATTGCAGGCATTGAATATATCAGGAGAGTGTCTTACTGCAGCATGAAGTCCTAGTGACATATGCCAATAAACCATCATGAACTCAGGCCAGCCCTGCTTCAGCTGATGAGAGCCTTGCTGAATTCTTAGGACTGAAACCTTCTGGGGTTAATAGGAGGCGTGTGGCGTGGGGGGGGGGCTTGCTGCTATAGCAAAGATAAGACAAAGCCAAATTCTTCGACAGTTTCTTCAAAATCAGTGTGCAAGGTTCATCCGGAGGGGACAGGACACTGGGTCACGTCTGAGGAGTGTAGCTGGCCTAGAGTGGGCAGAGGCTGGAGACCCTGCAGAAATCATCATAAAACACTGTTCTATGACTGTTCCTCAGCAACAAGGAATAATGGGGTTCAGAGTGTCTCCAGTGCTGGAACTAAGACACACTTCTGCTTCAGGTAGGCAGGAAAAAGTGTGATGTGGGTCTCTCTGTATGCTTTGAATATCATTCTTTAAATAAAGGAACTGTTTCGGCCCAAGATAGGCATCATAAAGTAGGCAGGGAAATCGGAGCATAGGTGGAAGAAGGAGGGTGGAATCAGACAGAGAGATCCATCTAGCCACCCAGAAATCAACATGTAATAAAACAGGTAAGCCACAGGTCACTTGACAGGACAGATTATTGGAAATGGGTCGAATTAAGATGAAAGAGCTAGCTAGCAATATGTCTAAGCCATAGGCTGAACAGCATGAAATTAATACAAGCATTTCTGTGGTTTTTGGGACTCTGGGATTGCTGGTCCAGATAAGCAGCAGCAGGCACAGCAGAACCGTGGAACTAGACAGGCCAGAAACCTCCTTTTACAAATGTGCACTCCTGAGGAGGGAACTGCTAGACCTTCTTGCCCCTAGACACCCTCTTATGGTTAGAAATAGGCTATGCAGTTAGCACAATAGGAGATATTCCAAGTCCACTCTAGAGGAAGCCCACTACAGTATGGCTGGCTTTCCCTAGGTCACCTCTTACCCTAGGTGGCCTCTCTGCCCTTGAATGAGCCTTCTCTCCAGTGTGTACTGAGCTTCTCCTGTTCTGGTGAGAGGCCCACACCTGGCCTCCTTTCATAGCAGACACACTATACCACCTTCTTACTTTAGACTCCTTACCCTCAGTCATCAACACGGTTCCCTCCAGGGCTCCAGCTGAGTTCAGCATGCCACAGTGTCCAGAATTCTACAGACAATATTTTATCTGGGGCATTGCTCAAAACTTCAGCTTCCCTGGACCCTATAGTTGACAGTGAGAATCCCTTAACTCTCCCCCAATCTTCTCTTCTATCCAAACCAGAAAAAAGAAATAAAAAAATAAAAAAAAAATCTCATTACCAGACATCCCTGCTACCTGAAGAGCAGGGCTGCATCTTTTCCACAAAGCTCCCATGATCCAACCTGTCCTGGCTGTTCAGCAGCCCAGCAAGCTTGTGGTTGACTCACTGAGTCCATGGACACGGAACTGAGGAAGGCATTCCAAGTGCACAGAGCTTCACAGACTCTGCCCCTGACTCCACAGTTACTTCTCCTGGGATCTGGATGGAGGCTCCGGGTAGGAGACTAATGGGGTGAGAAGAGCATTGTGGGTAGAGCCTGCAGACTCTGCCATGCTCTCCCCTGAGTGCAGAGTCATCAGATCCATGGTTAACAGTCACCACAAACCTTGGCAAAATTAGGGACCTCTGTTTCCCAGCAGGAAATCACATTGTCCCCCAAAATCTCTGCTCCTGCACCTAGATGGAGTTCAGCTGTAGATTGTCTGTTTAGCTTGTGTGATGGTTTGAATAAAAATAGCCCCATAGGCCCATGAGAATGGCACTATTAGGAAATGTGGCCTTGTTGGAGTAAGTGTGTCACTGGGTGTGGGCTTTGATGTTTCCGAAGCTCTAGCAAAGCCTAATTGTTCACTGTCTCTTCTGGATGCCTGAAGATCCAGATGTAGAACACTCAGCTTCCTCTCCAGCGCCATGCTTGTCTGCATGCCTCAACGCTTCCTTCCATGATGATAATAGACTAAACCTCTGAACTATAAACCACTACAAATTAAATGCTTTCCTTCATAACAGTTGCCATGATTGTAGTGTCTCTTCACAGCAATAAAATTCTAAGTAGGACAACTTATAAGAGACTGTGGGTTTAAGCTCCAGCATAAAAAAGCAACCATTTACAAAAGGCCTCCAGACCTAGGTTGCATGTCTCACCAAGAGATGAGGTTTCTCACTATGTCTAAAGGATCAGAGCCCCCGGCCCTTCACTTGGTGTTTTATGTATCTTCTCATAGCTAAGACCAAAAGATTGTAACAACGGAAGAGAGAAGGATTTCACCTCAGCCCATAGTTTCAGATAGTTCAGTCCATCATGATTGGGAAGGCAGAGCAGAACAATTCATATAGTGGTGTAGGTTCATGGGTCACAGGGGGCTGTTCCTCCATGGCCAAGCAGGAAACAGAAAAGCAACCAAGTATAGTGATCTCAACACCCTTCCACAGTGACCTACACCCCACAGCTTACTGCTACTCCCCAAGTTTCCAGAACCTTCCAAAACAGCTCCACTAGCTGGAATCAAACATTCAGATCATAAGCCTACAGGGGATATTTCATCATCAGACCAAAGCAGGTTTGCTGGACAGGGGCTGGGTCACCAGCTCTCTCGTCCCATCCCTCACTCACCAAGCTTTTCAAAACTGTTTTAACCAAGGAACTGAAGATTTAGACCCTTTTACCAGCAATTGAGAATTCAGTGTTTGTGATATCAGTTTTAAGTGTCCATTTGGCATGAGGTAGAATCACTCCCAAGAGAGAATTTCGATATGGGATTGTCTAGATTAAGTTTGCCTGTGGCTGTGAGTTGGGATATGTGGCTTGATTGCTTAACTCAGTATGGGAAGATTATAGGTTGGGTTTGGATCCTGGACTTTATAAGAAGGTGAGCTACAAACGGGGCATGCATGCATTCTCTCTCTGCTCCTGACTGAGGGTGTAAATAGGAGCTCCTATTTCCTGCCTCAACTTCTCCACAATGGTGGACTGTGACCTGAGGGGCTAGGGCAGAGCGGCCATGCTGGCATCTATCCATGAGGTGGTATGCTAATGCTACTTGATGACAGCTTCAGGCTCCTCTCTGGTGACAGAACTGATCTCTCACAGGGGCTGTTGGGCCATTTCCAGGCACAGGCTGACCATCCTCCACACACACACAGCATGTAGCTAGTGCTGTGTGTCTCATTCCTAACTCTATCTTCTCTCCCTTCCCTGTGCCACGTGCAGAATACACAGAGAGAAAGTGCTACAGACACCCTTAGGTTCAAAGATTAATTTTTACAGGAACCTGATTACCAGCCCAATGTTAGGTAAAGCCAGAAGTTCGTTACTTCAGGGCAAAAAGAAATCATTAAAATTTGTCATCTGTGCACTCATTAACTCTTGGCCTTACATCATAATTAAATAACTCACTGGGGCTTATATATGAGTGCAAATAAGGTTAAGAAATTGGTAATGTTACATATGCCCTTGAAAGGTTAGCCTGGGGTACTTTGTATCCTGTCCCGTGCAAGAAGTCTTTGAGCCTTGACTTTGCCCTGGGAAGCTCTAGTCCCTGAGAGGCAGGAAGGCTCTGTCCTCCTTCGGTGGACCCTGTGTAATGTGGACTCTGGCCCTGTGGTTTTGTTCCTTGGTTCCCTATCCAGCTGGAGAATATTACGCGCCTTTGACACTGACTCTCAGAAAAGGGCTGATAGAAAAGTCTGCACAGTGCCTTTAATCTATGATATGCTGATGGTGGTGAGGGGTGTCTGGCTGAAAAGATGGCTGGTAAAGACTGGAGCTCTTCACAGTTCAAAGACATAGCCAACATCAAAGAAGATCTGTGCCAGAGTGCATTCACCACTTAGGGTAAATATTGTTCCACTTGAGGTAAGCATCCTTCCAATCGAACATTTTTGAGTAACCCGAGCTCAGGACCGAGTACCTTCTTCCTCTTCTTCCCTTGCTGGAGATGTTCCTGCCTGTCAGAGGGCAAGTCAGTCTGGCTAGATAATTTCCAACTGAAAATGCCATAAGCATAAGTGACGGTTCCCAGTGCTGTTCTTGACACCCTGATGAGCAGACAGCAGGGTACCTCAGCTGGAGAATGACCTGAACTAGGCAGTAGGCCTGCAGCATGTTCCAGAATATTTCCTCAGCTAGCACTAATACCATCCTTTCAGGGCCCAGCATGCCTCATATTTCCCGCTCTGCTTAGTGACCACTAGCTGACTTCTCCTGCTCTCTAGAAATGCCCTCACTGCACAGGGCAACATGACCAGTTTCCCAGTACAGTCACCCCATTCCTACCTGGCATCATATCCTTCAGCAACTTCTGGTTACTCTCAGAATAAAAACCCAAATCATGGCTGTGTCCAGAAAGCTCTTAGCACATCTGCTTTGGAAGCGTTTGCCCAGCCCCCTCTGGGGACACCATCCCCATCTTAGCACAGTTATGTCCCTTTATCTCCTTCTTCATGAAGATCCACTCCACCCCAGGGCCTTCGAACAGGAAGAACCCACTCCTAAGACAATCTTTTCTACTTCCTTGCCCAGTTTGCTCTCATTTAATTGTGTTATTTCAGGTAAATACTAAGTCTTTAGAGAAGTGTTCCCTGAGAAACCTGTCACCTTATCAAAATGAAGTGGTGGGGGCAGGGAGGATGTCTTTGTGCTATACCAACAGAGGACACCCTGTCCCTTGGCTTCACGACACATGCAATCCAGTCTGACTTCTTTATTTCTATGCTGTCTTCAACTTTGTATCTGCCGGTGGTCAGCAAAGTGGACATGTGGGAGGCCTCCATCACCTAGAAACCACCAGCTTCAGTGTTCTGTCATCACTATTTGGAGGGAACAATCTATTCTTGGCATGATTATCACTGTGTGTAAACCAGGCAGTGTGTTTACCCACAGGAATGGGGCATAAAGCACTAGGACCAATCACGGGGTGGTGCTGGCCCACACCTTTGATTCCAACACTGGCGGGGGATGCAGAGGTAGGTGAATCTCTATTCTCTGTGAGTCCAAGCAAGGCAGCCTGATCTATCGAGTTCCTGGATAACTAGGACTGTTACACAGAGAAATCCTGTCTCAAAACACACACACACACACACACACACACACACACACACAAAGCACTAGGACCAAAATACTGAAGAAATTTTACAGAGTCAATGCTACCCTTAGCTCAAGGTTTCAGAGGGTTTTAGTCTAGCTTGCCAGAGAAAGGTGACAGCAAGATCATGTGAACAATGTTCATACCACAGAAAACCAGGAATTAGAAGAAGAAGGCAGAGTTAGGGGTGTAACCTCCAAAGGCACACCTCTAGTTTCCTATTTGCTCCATCTCCCTCCACTTTTTAAAGCCTTCCCAAATTATGCCATCATCTGAGGTGCAAATATCTAACCATGAGCCCATAGGAGACATTTCAGATTAAGCCATGACACAAGGTCTCCATCAGAGTCTACACCAACAGCCGTTGTGGAGATCTTTACACACAGCTCCCTCCAATGGTGAACTCCAAGCAGAAGAACACTGCACAGTTCCGATGAAACTGAATCAGGAGGCAGCAGGGTACTGAGGCCTCACGACTAAACTCTGCAGGGAACGTGAGCCTGCTGGAGATGAGCAAAGCGGACGCTACCGCTCAAAGGGTAAGACATTACAGAAGCAGCTGTCTCAGGGACAAGAGGGACCCACCGAGGGGTCCTGCACTCTGTAGTCAGACACCAGACATGCATTGGCTGAGGAGGGCCCAGCAGGATGCTGGAAGGTGGGTTGAAGCTTGAAAAAGCTGATTCAGGCCCATGGGAAGAGAAAGTGAACTTCCTAGAGCTCAAAACGTTAACACATCCCCTGTGAGTTAGACCAATTTAATCCCATGAGCCTCCTGTTCTACATCTGTGAAACAGGTGGAGCTTGCTCTGTCCCATGGGACCACATGAGATATTACTGTCTGAGGTCATTAAACCTGGTGCCTGTCTCTCTGTATAACACCTTGCAGAGGTAAGAAAACTTTACCAGTGTTTGAATCAAGGACCCCTGTGCTTCTGAGCTTCAGGCCTGGCCCTTCTTGCTTGGTCAAGGTCAGAGACATTGGAATTTGTGAAACAACACTGAGTGTCTGGGCCTCCGAGTGGGTGGAAGAAAAAAACCAAAGACATGCCATTTTAGTCAGAGTTTCTTCTGCTAAGACAAAACTCCATAAGCAAAAAGAAAGTTGGGGAGGAAAGCATTTATTCAGCATTGCTGATCATCACTGAAGGAAGTCAAGACAGGAAGTTAAATAGGACAGGAATCTGGAGGCAGGAGCTGATGCAGAGGCCATAGATGGGTCCTGCTTAATGGCTTGCTCCTCATGGCTTGCTCAGCCTGCTTTCTTATAGAACCCAGGACCACCACCAGCCCAGGAATGGCATCCCTCATCATGGTCTGGGCCTTCCCCCATCAATCACTAAGGAAATGTTTATAACTGGATCTCATGGAAACATTTCCTTAACTGAGGCTCCTTCCTTTCTGATGATACCAGCTTGTGTCAAACTGGTACACAAAACCCAGCCAGGACAACAATGTGGTAGTTTGAACAAAGATACTGGCACTATTAGGATGTACAGTCTTGTCTGGTCTCGTTGGAGAAAGTGTGTCACTGTGGAGATAGACTTCAAGGTCGCATATATATTCAAGCCATACCCACTAAGAAAGTTCACTTCCTGTTACCTGTCATAGAACTGTCAGCTACCTCTCCAGCACCATGGCTGCCCTGCTTCTCACCATGTCCCACTATGATGATAATGGACTGAACCTCTGACTGTAAGCTACCTCAATTTAAAGTTTTCCTTTGGAATAGTTGATGTGGTCGTGGTATATCTTCACAACAACAGAAACCCTAACTAAGTCACGTGCCAATCCAATCACTGAGGTCTTATTGCTTTTGTACTTAGGGGGGCAGTTATTTCTATTTACATAACTTTGTCCAAACTCAGTGTGTATGCCACAGGAGTCTTCCAGGTTTGTGTTATCCTTTTTGCACAAGTCCTGGGGTCCTAGCTCCCAGTTGTCTTTCCTCATGTCCTCTGTCAGCAGCTTCCAGGTGCAAACACATTTCAATATGGAGCCCCCTGGATGAGATATTTATACAATGCCCTTTGCTCTCAGTCTCAATGCAAAGGTTTCTGTGGGCAACTCACTGCTTTTCCAGTGTGAACATTCAAGGTCACCCATCTCCAGATGTGTCCTTGGTGAATGTGCACATTCAGACAGGAGAATGTCTACGCACGTCTACAGAGTTGAACCTGACTGTTGGGTGCAAAGATACATATTTTTTCTTTTCTTTCTTTTCTTTCAAAATTGTTTTAAAAAACAATTACTGTATGTAAATGTGTTTGACACTTGTCAGGATGTCAGAGGCAGAGCATGTGGTAGCGATCAATTAAAACCCACATCTTTCATTTCAGAGTGCAAAAAGAAAATAAGGTAATTTTGAGAGGAACAAAGGGTACTTATTGATCCTAAGTCCTGCAGTAATAGTGACAGTCCCTTCTGTTTTCTGAGTACTAACCTAGTGTCATTCATGCTACAGGCAGTGTCTCAGCTCCTCTTGCAGGGATGAAGCCCTGCCTGGTTCTCCGCTCAGCCCCATCAGTGGCAAAGCTCAGGATGGTCCATGGCTTCTCCCTTCCTTGCCCGCCACATAATCTGCTTTGTTTGTTGTTTGTTTTGTATTGGTGGTGAAGAAAGCCCCTCAATCACATAAATAAATTTTTAGACACGGGGCCTTAGGTTAAATTCCTGTTTGTAATCTCTCCCTGTCTTGCATATTTAGCTTTTAGCCCTTAAAAGAACGTGTCTCTCACTGAAAAATGGAATATGTGTTTCCTTTTGGAGACATCTGGTATGTTCTTTCTAGGGTCTGGGACAAGTGGGCCAGGCTCTCTATCTGTTCCTCAGGACTATCAAAGCCTTAGTCAAGAATCTGATTGAGAGTGTGACCTGGTGGGGGGAGGGCAGATATTCTCTTACTAGCTGGAGAACAAACCTCTCTAACAAACTATGGTCCCTGGTCCTTCTGTCTAGGTGGTACAGGCAAGTGCACTGCCAACCAGATGTCTTCCTCACGTTCTTACCTTGGGTTGGCTCTTGTGGCACAAACCAACCACAGACTGTAAGTTAGTCAATTTTTACCATAAGTTCCTACTCCCCAGTGGGGGTACACTTTCATGGTGGGGTATGAACAAAGGGCACTTGCTGATGACTTATGGGCTGTGACCGTTATTCTGCACCAACATATCTATTTTCCTCACTCTGACTTCAGAACAGCCCCTGAGCTAGCAACATGGCTTCGCAGATAAAGGTGCATGCATGCCAAGCCTGATGACCTGAGTCCCACACCCAGAATCCGCATGGTGGAAGGAGAAAACCAGCTTCCACCTACGAATTGTCCTTTGACCTCCACACACCTGCCTTGGCACATGCCCATCCCCCACCCTCCACATAAATAAACATGTAAACATTTAATAATAAATAAACAACATTAAAAACTAACCCACAGCCCTCCTCTGAGCTACATTTGTTGCTATCACATTACAGCCAAATTAAATCCACAAGGAGTGTGGGTGCTTGAACAAAGGCCCGGATTCGGTTCTTAAGGGCAAAGGCAGAATTCATACTCAGGCCCTCTGCATGTAGGAGCAGCTCACAGGACGGACTGTTTGGCACCCAGACATGAGACAGGATATGCCGTGTGGGGGCCAGTCACAGTGCCAAGAGACACAAAGTAGCTATCTGGGACAGGATCACACTGGCAGCTGCAGATAGGAACTGTGTTGCTCCTGTCTTTATTTCTGTGACAGAACCTAAAGGGTTGCTGTGGCTCTCAGCTCCTAAAGGGCACAGTCTATAGTGGTAGCAAGATAAGGCCAGTCCCTAAGTGTCAGACTCTGTGACCTGAGCCATCATAAACACAAGCATCCCTGGTCCCCCTCTGTCTTGGGCTGGACTCTGTGCCACCATCAAATATTTCAGAAGGTCAAAGAGGGCACAGGGACATCCCATGGTCAGAGAAGTCTGATAATGCCCATTAATGTTGGGGTACAGGACTGCAGATTTAAGACCACAGCAATTACTCCTGACTTGTCCCAAAGGGGTACAAGGGAACTCCACTGTGAACAGATAGCAAGGTGTCTGGCTCACACAGCCCTTTTAGAGCATGCTAGGGAAGGGGCTACATGTATGTTTTCAAAGACCCCTGCCCCCATGTTTATTCTGACTACCAGAACAAACTGGAAACCAGGCTCTCACTGAAAATTGGGTCCCAGTGTCTTTAAAAGCTGATGTCTGCACCCCTGCCCTGTCACACCGACTCTTCTGGCCTGTGATTTAGTTCAGCCCTATGAATTTTCAAGGCAGATGCAGCCTTCTGCTTGCCAAGAGCCAGATGGGGTTTTTATCGACTCATCCTGCACAGAGCATAATTAGATAGAGGCACAAACAGCAGCCACCTAAGGCACTTAGTTGGGCTCAGAAGAGCAAGCCATGGGCCCCAGCATCACCCCGGAAGTGGGACAGCATTGAGGTGGCTCTCTCTGATCCAGCATCAGGAAGTGCCCATTCTGGGTCATGGACAGTTGTCAGGAAGGTAAAGCTGAAGCTGTATGAAGAGCTCTGGGTAGGCTGTGCCCTGAGTCAAAGGTAAAACACAATCACCCGCCTGTCAACTATGCCAAACATCTCAGTCCCTAGCCCACAGGGCACTAATGAACATTCTCCCTATACAGGGAATCTTTTGACGCCACCTTGTACAGCAGTTCTAAGATGTCCTCCACATTACCACTCTGCCAAGACATTGGAAGGTCACCATGGAAGAGCCCCCAGTCTCCTTGATTTTTTTCTTTAAATGTCTGATCTTTTCCCTCCATTTACACTCTGAACTGCAATGTGGAAGTTTAGGATGTAAGTGAAGCTTATTATTAATCAGGCAGCAGAGGCCCATAACCCCACTATTCAGAACACTGAGGCAGGAAGATCTCAAGTTCAAGGCTGGAAGTGGCTACTGAATAAGTAAAGGTCAGGCTGGACAACTTAGCAAGACCATGACTTGATTTAAAAAATAAATAAAGGGATAGGGTCCTGTTTTGCTTTCTGTTACTGTGATACCATACTGACCAAAGACAACATAGGAAGAGGGATTTGTTCATCCAACACAGCCAGATAACAAGTCTGTCTAAAGCCTTCCTGGGGAAACCCAGACAGAGTGAGAAGCGAGGGAGGAGACCCTGGAAAGGCAACAGAGCAAATCTGTCTGACAGAAACTTTGTAACAGGTTGCCCCCCACCCTTGATCCACCGGCTACAGTTGCCTTCATGCCTCTTAATAGTTACCCTGATTCCATACTGGAATATGTAGACGTCTCCCAGCTGCTTTTAAAGCTGCCTTATCGTTCTAAGAAAGCATCATACGTAATTACATTTAATAGACACAGAATTGATTGAAACACTTAGCTGGAACAAAAAGCCCAGACCTAATTTTGTAAACATGTTATTGTACAGTAACCCCCAATGAGTTTGTGCTTAAATCTCCTAATTAATTTTTAATTAAAAAGCTCAAAGATGCTATTACACTTGTTGTAAATGGCAGCCTCATGCAAGCAGAAACCACGGAGCAATGCAGACGAATATCTCCCATTAAAATCTGCATTAATGAGAACGGCTGTGCTCCGTATTTCTGAGACAGAAATGGAGAAGAAAACGCCATTTAAGAGAAGGTCTGAGAAGCTCCCTCAGCTTTCCTCTCCTTTTCTTAACTTGTAGAGATATGTGTACATCGGGTGGCTCGTGATGGGTTCATATGCGACAAGCTGTCCAAACCTTTATTTCAACAGATCTTTCTTCAACCCTTTCCAATATCCAGCTAAATGTATCTGGGGCCTTTAGTAGCAAATTATATTTAATATGGTCACAAGCCAAAGAAGGCTTCCAATTTCTCCAGTGATGAATTCCATTGTCATATTCAAACACTACCCAGTGTTGAATTAAAGTTCCCCACACCCCTGCCTAACACCTTCTTCTGTCCTCTCCTAGCTAATATCTGTCTATCTGTCCAGGCTTGCAAGAATTCTTTTGAATTGCAGTAATTGAAACTTTATGTTTCTCTGGGGATGTGGGTGATGTCACCAGTGGAGAACTATTAATAGCACCAGACATAGCAAGAGTCTCTGTTTCAATGAAATACCTTAATAATAGGAGAGAGAGCATTTCAGAGAATGACCACATCATATTCTTTACCCATAACTCCACCAGGGTGAGAGCACCGTGGGTCCAGGTGTCCTTTGCCTGAATGGCTGTTAGAGAGATAAGCTCTTCTGAAGATTATGATTCAAAAGTCACTTGCTGTTTACTTCTCGGCTTTCTAATCAAAGGAGGTGGCCACTGTCACTGTCAGCAGGAGGGGTGTGGTCTGTGAATGGGGGCCTGCTTCTCCTTCTTCTTCAGTTTCTGAAAGCTCTAACACTGTCTGATTACCCTGGGATGAGGTCCCTCATGAAAACTTAGCTTTGCTCATCTTATTATCTTCATGACCTTCCCCTCTGGGCCAGAGTCTCAGCGGTGACACGCCTAGCCTTGAATCATTGTCTGTCCTGCGGCTTCCTGAGCTCTGTGGAAGGAGGAGAAGTGTGTTTGTCTTGGCTTTTTCATCCTCAGTGACAGCAGCACCTCTCCAAGCTATAATAACCAAAATGTCCCCAAACGCTGCCATTTTTCTCCTAGGAAGACAATCAAACCAGCTGCAGTTGAATAGCATGGCTTCAGGTTAAATAAAGGTGGGTGCTCACACAGAAGCACCCCAGAGAGTAGGAAGGGTGCATACTGATGTGATGACAAGCCCGTTACCCTTCCAAGTCCTTCATGAGGGTCTCAGATTCTCTCAGGCACTTAGAAGGACAGTCTGGTGAGTGTGTGTGCACAAGGACACTGTGGGTATGCTTGGATAAGGCGCAGGAAGAAAACATGGTTGGGAGGTGGCTAGGAGACTCACGGTTGAGTCAGGGATGGAGTTGGTGAGCAGACCCTCAGGAACACCTTCATCTGACTGCTCTTCTGAAATAGTTACTGAGAGACAGGGGAGGTGGCGGCCTCACATTTGGGTTTGCCCAAACTGCTTTGATGTCAGGCAGGGTGGGCTACATGGGTGCCTGGAATGGGAACAGCAGTGGCTTGGCCCTGAGCATTACTGCCCCTCAGCCTGGGGTGGGAAAGAGTCACTTAGGGGTAGAACCTGTGTCTGCAAACCCTCCATTGTACTAATGGGATAAAGAACACCGTCAGCTCATGCCTGTTCTATGGAAACATGAGACAAATTCATTTGAGAAGGGAGAAGGTCTTTCTGATAAATGGGGCATTTACTTTTATTTCTGCTTTCCCTAAATTTGGACACTTGGAGTTTTCCTAGCAAGAAGAAAGTGGAACCAGGCACAGGTGTATGTGGCAAAAGGAATGTCTCACCTGAGATAAGCTGGAAAACTGGACCACACCAGCTCTCGTCATCACCTGAGCCCCAGCTTTTCCAGGAAAGTAAATCCTGCACATATCTGCAAAGTAGATGAGATCCATACTTCAGGTAAACTGTATTTTAGTAAGAAAATCAACAGCAGTTTAAAAGGAAAAGGTAGAATCCTAGGGAATCCTTGACTGCCTCCCTCAGCTGCAGGAAAGCAACCCTGCTCTCCCAGCTCCAAAGCTCTCAGCCTTCCTCATACAGTTCTCTTCAAAAGTCCCTATTTTTAGTGACTTCTACAAGGCCACCCAGAGGCAAATATTGTATAGGACCCACAGCTTTCACGCTGTGATAATCCACACCTGAGCCAAGAGAAGATAACCTTTGTGTGAAGGAGGGTTGGTGAGTAGATTGTTATGGATGCAATTTGGAAGAAGCAATATCAGCCCCACTTGGTTCTTTTTCAAGCATCTTGAAGCCTTTTAGAAGCACCTGACAATTGTCATAATAATTGCAACTCCGTTCCTTGGCTCTGGGAAAGGCCCTAAGGTCTTCCTCCAGGGGAGACAGCATCTCATCTCAAAGGGCCTGGTATTTGAGCTCTCCTCTGTGTATGTCCTTCACTCTGGTTGCCGCTTCTAAACAGACAAACCCAACCTTGATCAGTCAAAGATCACTGCCAAATTTCATCTCTTCTGAAAAAAAAAATCAACAGGAAATATGGGAACTATTGTTCTGAATTCTCACCTCCTTCTCAAGCCATATGCTTGGGGTTAATTCTCCTTAAGTGCTTATATCTGTCTTTCTCCTCTGCCAGGAAGGTGTTCACTCTGCATCCTGGTACCCAATTCCCCCTTGTTCCCATGTTGTGTGTCTCTTGGGACTGACTGTCTTGAAGTCATCAGAGCCTGAATTATCTAGGTCACCGCAATGCTGTGTTCCTGGGATTTGAGCCTTAGCTTTGAAAGTGGAACAAGCATGTTGGTAGCTCTGAAGGGGCCGATTTCTGCAAGACCATGTGGAGCAGCCCTGATCTGTCTGGACACTTGCTATTGTGCTCTCTGTTACCTTGGATGCCGTGTCTGCCTGTGCTTTGCGTTTGTTTGTTTGGTTTTGTTTTTGAAACGGGTCTGAAGCTGAAGATCCCCTGGACTCCATCTCCTCAGTGCTGGTTTTAAGGACAAGGGCCACTGTGCTGCAGTTCTTGAGAGTAAAGTTTACCTCTGTCACCCTGTCAATTCTAGCTGCACATCATTACCATCCAGCCCTCTGGGGGCATCTGACTGTTGTCTCTAAGGAAGGAAGCCCTTTTCCCTGGGGAGGTTGTCATCAAACCCAGTGTCCTGGTTTCTGGCACCACAGCGATTCTAATAAGCCTCTGAGTTTCTCCATTAGATTTAAGTCTCAATACCACGTGGCTATAAAATGTCTGTGAGATTCTTAACTCTTTACTCTCCAGCCTTCTGTGAGAAATGGGGAGGGGGGCCAAGTTTGTAATGAGTCAGTCTCTCTCTCTCCCCTGCCTCATCCTCTTCCTCATTCTCTCTCTCCTCTCTCTCTCTCTCTCTCTCTCTCTCTCTCTCTCTCTCTCTCTCTCTCGTTCTCTGTCACTTACAGAGGTCCTGTTTAAATGGTCACTGCCTGATGTCACAGTTGGCTTATACAAACCCCAGATACATCAAGTGATCACTGTCGTGTGTGTGCCACACTGCTGGGGGCACCTGTGTGTTTTGTACAAGGCATCCCACTGGTGAGAGGACCCAGTTATTAATGCTTTTGTTCTCTGCCCAGATTTTTCTCTGATATATCTTCCCTGTTAAAAACAAGACCCACAATCTGATGTGTGCGCTGTACTTTGTGCCAAGCCTCTAGCATGTGATGCTTATGATCGTCCCTAAGGCCCATTTACAGATGAAGGACTGTGACCCAGAGGGGCTCAGGACCTGGCGCAGTCCCCTGGAGTGGGGAGACAGGAACTGGGAACCTCCTACCCTGGTACTCCTGTGCAACGCCCCCCCCCCCAAGGCTTGTGTTACACATCTTAAGAAACCTAGACAATGCTCACCATTTTTCCTAAAACACACCCTGGGAGATACTGAATTTACCTTTCTGATAAAGCCTTGGAAGGTGTCTGCACCTCCCCTTCACACACAGGCCACTGGGACTAAGGAGATGTCACAGCATAGCCCACACTGACTCAGAGGAACAGGGATAGGATCCGCCTGTGAGTGAAGCTCCACACAGTCTCACCTCTAGAGTGTCCTCTTTGAATGGTTCCATAATGACCTAGAGGATGTGTCCTTGGCCAGCCAGCTTTTGCTTCTTTTCCACTGTCCTCAGACCCCAGGGAAATCAGAAATAGCCGTTCCTCCAAAAAGGCTTAAACCCCTCCAGCAAGGGTGATGGGAAGGTGCGGACACTCGGAGCTAATGAACCGAAGTCAGACAAATCGGGTCTCCTTTTCAGTCTGTCCACAGTGACCTCCAGGTGTTTTCACGGCTGGGGATAATTGATTTGTGAGCACCGGCATTAGAAGCAGGGCTATTTTTTTGCGGTGGGGGCAAGCATACGAAGGAGGGAAGGAAGATGTTTCCTGGGCTTTCTGCTGAGCAGTCTTAGAATAAATAAGATGCAGCAGAGTAATGAAGTCAGGACAGCTTTTGTCTTGGCTGGTCGGAGTCATTACGTGGGAATAATTCATGACCTGGTGCTGTCGGCCCTGCCTATGTTCTGCTTGGCTGTCAGATGCTATGAAACCAGGCTCCCTGTGAGCACTCATGCATGCCCGGGCACTCAGTGTGCTTAGACCCCCAGAATTCTAAGAGTTTACCAATTGTCTTTTATCAAACATAGGCCTTAACCAGCTTGAGGTCTGTGGGGATGATCAGAAAGGCAGCTCCTAGGGATTCAGTTCCTCCAACCCTAAGACATGTCGACTAAGCTTACATCAGCCTAACCTCCCCTCAACTCCACCCCCTGTACACTCTTTTCAGGAAGGGTGGAGCTCACCCTCTCTCCAGTTTGTGGATGCAGGAAGGAATTCTGCCTTGCTGAGCAGGAATGGTTTGCAGGATTGATTCACTAAGGTGTGCGTGCTTATACTGCCTCTAGCAGCTGCTGGCCAGCTCCTGAGTGAGAAGACACCTCCAGGGGACATTTACCCTGTGCCTGTTCAGAGGATGAGCACTCTGTGCCCCTGAAAGTCTAGAGCAGAGGTTCAGCAATCCCAGAGGTACCCTCTCTGTCTCCCATAGGCTGTGGGAGTTGGTGACCTTTAAGCATGACTGTGAAGGGCCATTCACCCCAGCTGCCTGCTGCCTGGGCCTGGATAGTGAACCTTTAAAAAGACTTTTTTCTTCCTAGAGATTTGCCTTCAAATTCTGTCCTCAATGGATCCCTCTGATGTCCAGATACCTGGCACACTTTACAGGCAGCGACCTCAGAAACTCTAGGCCCAAACACACCACAGGGAGTGAGAAGATTGTTCAGCATTTGCAGCTTCCATGGGTATGGGCAGGTACTGGTTTGCATGTTCTTTTCTTATGGTGCTTTTGTTTGTCATTTGGGAGTGTGTAAATGTGTAGGTGTGCACACGACAAGACATGTGTAGAGGTAACTTAAACAGTTGGTTTTCTTCTACCCATGTTAGTTCAGGGGTCAAACTGAGGCTGTGTGGGGCTTGGTGACAAGCAAGCGTCATTACCCTCTGAGCCATCTTCAGCCTTGGTCTGCACGGTCTAAGAATACCTCTAGGCCGTTGCCAGGTCTGGTGCTACCAGGTTTGATGGCCACTCAGAATTCCAGGGATCCATAATAACCAATAACCAGCCCATGTGGACCGCCTTCATCTGATTGCCTCAACCTAGTCATTTGTGTGACCCTGACCTCATGGGCCCACTGAGTCAACCATACCTAGACAAAGTGAACTCAGTTCCCCTGAGTGGAGAAAAAAAAAAGGAGTTGTGAATGGCCAAAAAAGTCCTCCTGGTGAGTACCCAGGGTTACTTCGTTATTTGTCTTTGTAAATAAAACTATAGGCACAGAGGGGTAGAGGATGTTGCTGAAGGCCACAGGAGATGACGGCAGAAAGTCTATGAGAGCGTTAGTCTGGAACTTCCTCTAGTTTATCACAGCTCTCCCTGGTGGCCTTTCTTTGCTTAATTTTAAATCCTACTAATGAAGTCAACAGAGACTGGCATGGGGATTCTCGGTTCTTTCACAATCTCCCGCAGATAAGTGGCCTTCTGAAATTACTCCATCCCACTGAGGAATGTGGTCTTTGGAAAATGTGAGGTCCAGGGGTGGGGCAACTACAGTGGTGTCACTGCTTGTGATCTTCCTAACTCAGGAGGCGATGGCTTGTACTGAAGTTGGTCAAAGAGCAAAGGGTACAGAGGACCTGGGACAGGTACCTGGGGCATGTGAAGCCAAGGCAGTAGAGGGGTAGATGGGAACATCATGAGCTTCTTACCAGTGCTGAAGTCCCAAGGCAGCTTGCTGGGAAGTGGCTTGCCAGAGAAATAGCAACTGTCCTTTCTCATAAAACATGGAGAAGCCAGGGACTGTGTATCCTTTCTGCCCCCAGCCTGTGGCTCTTGCCTGTTTACGGACTATGACATGTGACCCCATGCCTTTTCTTGTCATCCTGAGAGTCTGACAATGGTACACTGCTTCTTGGTCTCCCCAAGGCCCTTTGCACATAGCCAGAGCTCACTCAAAATCCAGATTGATGACCACACTGCCGAGGTGAAGGTCCCCCAGAGCGGACTCATTTGTCATCCACTGTCCCTCAGACATGTCATAATGTGACTTCAAAATAACTGAAAACTGTACCATACCAACAATCAGGGAACTCCTGATGTTGTGGTTATCTCTATGCCATACCATAAGAGCCTGTGCCAGGACTAAGACACCATTTCAAAGAGACTTCAGTTCTCACAGCCTAGGCTTTCCTTCCTCCATCTCACCTTCTACTACTCTTTGCTCTCCACAGGGTGCGGTGAGAGCCTTTGACCCACCCAGTCTCCCCTGAAAGCATAGTAGGAGGTCTATTGATCACCTACTATATGCCAAGCAACTGGCTAAGCCCTGAGATGCATAAATAAATAAAGAGGAGGGGAAGGTAGATCTGCTCACCACAGAGCCCTCAGAAGACAGAACACAGGTCAAATGGGACCACGGACAACCTTACAGAGGAGCTCAGCCAGGCCAAATGACAGGGAAAGATGTCCCATTTAGGTAAGGCCAGTCATACCGATAACAAGGGAGCTGAGATTGGGGAGTCACTAGGGGCGCAAAGAGAAGCAGCTGACCCAGTATGAGCTGAAGCCAGCTCCACCATTTATAATCAGTGGACAGGAGAGATGGCTCAGAGGTTAAGAGCAGTGGCTGTCCTTCCAGAGGACCCGGGTTCAATCCCCAGTAACCACAGTGTGGCTGACAATCATCCACAATGAGATCTGGTGCCCTCTTCTGGCCTGCAGGTGTACATAATCAGTGGACAGACACAGGGTATCCACACTATGAGTCATAGCAGGTAAATGGCAGAAGCGCCCATCTTCACCTGTCACCTTGTTTAAAAATATGGTTTCTGTATTGTCTTTCTGTTGTGGATACCAGGATAGTTGAGTTGGCATGTGAGCTGTGGAGTCTCCCCAGTCTCCCCAGTAGAAATGTTGGGGCCACAGAAGCTTGTGCAGAGGGTTCAGCTTGTGGTAAGGGTTGGAAGACTGAATTCAGATTCCCCACTCTTCCACATCAAGTGCTGACACCATGGATCCTTCTTCCCACTTCGTTGAACCTTTGGTTAAATCCTGAGTGTCTGTTTATAGTTCTGCTCCCCAAGTTCCTTCCAAATGTGTGACTAAGTTAATCTCCCAGTGGTCCCCATAACAGGTACTCGCAATAAGCTATTCTTTAAAGCCTGTTAGTCAGGGAGGAACTTGGAGAAAGGAAGGAGAGGAAGGAAGGAGGTGGTCTTTTCTCCACCTCACCCTTTTCCTAGGACACAGATCCAAGGAAAGGTGAACCCTTCCCTGATGACGTCAGAGTCAAGCTTTGCAGATACTGGAGAGCATCGCAGAATGTTTCCAGGGCAGACATATAAAGTCTCCACCTACATCCGACAGACCTGCACCAGCCTGGGATCATAGACACTCACTGTGAGAAGAGCATCAGAAACTAGCCACCAGAACCAGGCCACCTGCTGCTGGATGGACACCTTCTGAGACAGAGAGACACCTCCAGAGAAAGCAAGATGAAGCCAGTGGTAAGGACTGTGAGCAGATGAGGACGGGACATGAAACCCTGGAGAAGGGTGAGACTGTAGTACACACAGCCATACACAGCAGTAACAAGTGACAGCATCCAGGAGGCGTCACTGGCTCCACGACCACCACTCAGCCAATAAGCAGGGCATGGGGGGGTGGTCTTTATGTCCTCTCAATACTCACCAAGACACAAGAAAGACCTGCAGGCCTGTGCTGTCAGATGGGGTTAGGGACCTCTTAGCCCCCAGACATTGTGCCTCTCATAGAGGGCCATGGCTCTCAATCCTAGCACAGCCTGTTCAATGGCTCTGCTCTCAGCAATGTTTCTCTGCCTCAGAATGAGTGACACGAGGCTGGAGGGTTCTAGATTGAGATGCTCTGCTACATACTGTAGAACACTCAGTCATATCCCCAGCCTCCCCATGGATGCCAGTAGCTCCCACCAGGCATCACAACCCAAATGCATTCCCATTTGACAGTCATCCTGTCGGAAGTGGGACAAGGGTGCAATCAGTCAGCGGAGAGCAATGCTTAAATCACTGTGCTGTGTACTTGAGCCCCAGGGAATGTTGGGGGCCAGGAAGGCAGGCGGTGTAGAGCAGTGTCACCACGTGGACTGGAAAAGAGTATGAATGACAGGCACAGCGCAACCAAAGCCCGAGAATAAAGGCAGATTGAAAAGGATTTCAGTACCACAACAGCTTAGCCACGGCGGGTGTTTATTTAATAGGTACAAGTGCTTATAAATATCTGTGACCCTGTTGTCTTGGGCTAAGCTCTCTGAAAGAGCAGTGGTAAGTAGTGTCTATATGGATTTGTTACAGCCGAGGCTAAGAGCAAGAGGCAGCTCTATAAATAACCTTGGTGACAATGGAGACTGACATGGGCTGGAACAGACTGCCTCTGGTACATAGCGCTTGGAGGCCATCTTCTCTAATCCCACTACCGGCTCCCTCTCCTCACCCGCAGGCTCCAGCATGCCATCTCTAGAGACCCTGGCTTCCTTCCCAGATGAAGCTTGGGTTTGTGATCAGGAAAAGGCCCTTAACGAACTCACAGCCTAAGCCATCCCTGAAGCTCCGCCAGTAGTACTTAGGGCAGAGAAGTCCAGACCCACCCTAAGGCAGTCCAATGCACAGCTGGAACCACACACCAAAACTTTTAGGGAGCTTCCAGATACTGTGATAAACCAGCCAAGGAAATAAACTTACAGAGGAACAGTTTACTTTGGCTTCTAGTCTCAGGGCTTCCCATGTGCGAGCGCTTACTGTGTTGATTTTGAGCTTGTGGCAAGACAACTCATCATAGTAAACATCTCAAGACAGAGGAAACGCCTCCTCAAGGTAGACATTCACTAAGAGACTGAAGCAGCTAAGGGCCCCAACACCCCTCAAGGGTAGGTTCCCAGGGACCCAGTGGTTACTGCAGCCTCTTGGGCCCAATGCTCACCCTCCACCCACAGCAGGCAACACTATTTGGGCAGAGCATGGAGATTTTAAAAACTTTCTAATGAGTTTGCACTGTATTTCTTCAACACCAGTATGGCTTTCATTTTTGAGAACTTCCACTGGGACTCCGGGCTATTTATTCTTACCACTAACAAGTCTTATGACCTGACTTTCCTACTGCTAAGACTATGTGCACGAGCTACTGCTTGGACTGGGGAATTCTGAGCCAGTGGATTCACTATGCAAAGTGCATGTGCATGGTGGATAGAGGTTCTTGTCTTCTGCAGAATAAAAGAGAATGAATTCTCATGTGAACACATGAACTGATTCTGTAGTGAAAAAGACATATTCAGTAACATCAAGAGTCAGTGTCTCAAGTGGGATGATGGATTAGGGGCCATTAAAGAAAATGCATGGGGAAGGAGGTCTGTGGAGGGGAGGGGTGAATCAGGCATCTCTGAGTGGACTGCAGGGGTGCAGAGATCTGGGGTCATCTGTACTGCTATTGCTGTTAAATCGGGGCAAACAAGCCACATGGATATTTTGTGTTTTACTTCTATTATTTTTTTGTATTACCAATTTAGTTGGGGAGCAGGAATAAGAGTCAACACTGCTTCTTTACAGACTAGGAGGGTGAGTGCAGATAACGCCAAAACAGATTATCAAGAATGTATTGAATGATCTGTGAATGGGAGTTAGCCCATGAATAATCGTTCATGCTCCCACCCCAGGTCCAGCCCTCCCAGGCCTGCAGAGCCAGGCTGCTGGCTGGACTGTGGGTGAGGAGGGTCTATGGAAGCCAGTGTGCACCCTCATCCTCCCCACTTTTCAGAAGGTGTGTGATCTGTGGGAACTAGCCCTCTCCAGTATCAGCTTTGCTACTTTTTGCTTCCCCGTGAAACATAGTGAATTCCTACATTGCTCTGGACAGTAATCAGTAATGAAGCCATTAAATGCAGGAGGGGTGGAGAGAGCTGTCTGCCAGCCTCCTCCATTACATTCAGGGACGTTGGCACATCTCTAATTAAGATCCGGAGGCTTGGGTTCCAATTGACGAAGCACTCCATTCCCATGACACACAGTCAAGAGTGCTGGAGGGCAGCGTTAATGCAGTGAGCAGGGTAATGGCTTGTGTAATTCCAATAAAGATTTCTGGTCACACTCGATGCTGGAGGTTAAGCAGTGCTACCCGGAGAAGGAGCCCAGGTCTGCATGTGCTGCTAGCCTACCCTTGCTCCAGCGATGAAGAGAAGCATAGCTAAGGAATCTGCCTCTAGTCTTTTGGACCACCCTGGGAAGCCAACACTTGGACCTCCTCTTGTTAAACTAATATAACAAGATTTTCCTCTAAGCTCGGGGACCTGCAACACACAGTCCCAGATGGATTCACTCTGGGGAAAACCAAATAGACTGATCATGTTTGGAGAAAATGGACGGGCAAGTAATTCCTTGGGGAAATCACATTGTTTTATTTTTTATTCATTTAGAACTTTGGAGGAAACATTTTGACATCTGCTGATTGTTTCTGTGTTCCCAGAGGACTGAAGCCTCCATGAATTAATTTTATATTCTTATCTGAGAAACTGGAGTCTGATGTGAGTTGGGGGTGGATGAGGAGAAGACCTATTGTGCTTGGATTCCTGCAACTTCAAAGATTTCTTTAATTTAGAAGACAAGGAATCCAGAATTTCCCAGAGCAGACTAGAACGAGAAAGTGGGAAGGCAGGATTGGGGCTGGCCTGCGATCCCTCAGAAATGTCCATGCTTGCAGGAGCCCACAAGCGCCCACTAGTCAGTTCGCAGGCTTTACCTGCCTATCTGCAGCAGGCTGGCCCTGGCCCAGACTCTCCTTTGTCTGCCCTGTTTCAGAAGGCCAGTCACTAGGGAACCAAAAAGCTGCATTGGGTTTATAAATTGTCCTTCCCCATGGCTTATGGCAATGGCTAAATGGGAAGTCATTTGCTGGCATGAGGTGACAGTCTACAGTGTTGATACCAGAGTAGGCAGCTTGACCTGGCGTCAGTGGAAGATCTCGGAGAACTCTCTCCTGGCATAGAGACATGGTTAGGGCAGAAAACATTAAAAAAAAAAAAAAAAAAAAAAAAAAAAAAAAAAAAAAAAAAAAAAAAAAAAAAAAAAAAAAAAAAAAAAAAAAAACTCTGCTATGCCATATTCTAAACTATTCCAGACTTCCAGGTTAGACACTCATTGCCTGAATTGCTCTGAGCCATTGCTTTTTAACATTTATCCCTTAAAATTTAGTTTGTAAGATGCATGTACCCTGAAAAGCATTTTTTTTTAAAAAATACACACAAACACATACACACACAAGTATACATATATATTCTAAATTATATATTTATGTTTATTTTAAATTAAATATAAATCCTGAATCATATGTATTTACATATTTTAGAATTATAATATATAAATTCTGAATTATATATTTATTACATATAATTCTGAATATATATGTACATATATATAAAGATTATGAGAAAAAATAACATTGAGGACTAGAAATCTTCTTTCATAGACTAAAGCAATTTACTAAGGTGGCTTATGATGGTTCTAAATAATTGAAGCTGTAGAGGAGCATGAAAGGGTGAGAGTGTTTCCTGCCTCTCTGCCCTACACCCCTAGATTCCCCTATGAAGACTCACCAAGGCTTGGTGGCTGAAGTTATAAAAGCTGTACTTTTGTCATATGAAAAAAGTAACTTTAATAAGTAATTTTAAATTTTAATAAAGTAACCAAGGAAGCAAGAAATAGAACAGGGGAAGGGAATCTTGATGAAATTATCCCAAGGAATGTGGCTGCTGCAGGGCTGACTCTGAAACCCCTAGGGAGGACCGGCAGCTCCCACCAGCTGTGCAGTGTCCGTGGATCCGGCTTTCAGGTGAAGCACGACTGTGATAATGGGAAATGAGAGGGGCATCTTGCCATGTAAGTGGATAACAAAGATGCTGAAGGCATGCAAAGGGAGAAGGAGCTGAGCAAAAGTGGCTGAGGTGGGCAGGACTGAAGAGGACACTTCTGGCAGGGTGGCTGGTAGAGTCAAAGGGAACTATTTCCTACAACATGACTCTCTGGGGATTGTGGAGTATATCAGTGGAAGGCCGGTCCCTCTTGGGAAGCAGATGATGCCTCAGGACCCTTCTTGCCGGGTGTTGATAGAAATGGCACAGATGAGAGGCATAGGAAGGAGATTCCTCAGTCTCCCTCTCAGTATGGCCTAGTGCCTGACAAGCTCTGGTTCCTGGCCCAGATCTGCAGCTCTGTGGGCAGGCATCCATGAAAAAATATGTGAGCCTCTTACACTGGATCTGCATCTGACCCAGGTCAGTGGCCCTACGTTCATGAACAACATCCTGCTGGTGGCTTTCACTAGGAGGCAGCAGAGCAGAAGTCCTATTCAGAGTCTACAGCTTCCCATCCCAGATGCCAACTTCCCAGGTAGTTACTATAAAATGGATAGAGGCCGTCGCCATTTTTCTTAAGGGAAATAGCTCTGAGCTACAGTAATTGTTGTGAGAACCGAGAGCTTGAAGACAGGAGAAATGGAAAGAAGAATATCCAGAGAGACAGAAAGAAACAGAAGAGCTGGGACTGAGAGAGGCCAGACAGAGGAGGAGATGGAGGCCAGGCTCTACAGAGAGGAGAGAGGGAGAGAGGGAAAGAGAGAGAGAGAGAGAGAGAGAGAGAGAGAGAGAGAGATCAAAATGATCACAAACTACCTCTCCAATCTCACTTTGAACCCTTCATGAAAGGGTGTAGGAAGTGAGTTAAGGGACGAATCTTTAAGGGAATTTGTGACTTGACTCTCCACCAGGATAATTTGATGGGCTGCCTGGGCAGGTAGCCATTACTAGCCACTCACTTCAGCTCTGCACCACCCTCTCCCTTCCCAGCCCACGTAAGATCCACATCCCACAGAGGGTCAGGACGGTGACATGGGAGGTCTTTGTGTATGCTGTAAATACCACTGGATAATAAAGGAATTGTTTTCGCCTATGGCAGAGCAGCTTAGAAGCAGGCAGGAAATCCAAGCATAGATACAGGGAAGGAGAGTGGAGTCAAGAGAGATGCAGTCGAGCTTCCCAAAAGCAAGTATATTGGAGTACAGGTAAGCCATGACCCATGAGGCAAGACAGTTTAATAGACATGGGCAGAGTTAAGATACAAGAGCTAGCTAGCAATAAGTCTGAGCCACAGGCCGAACAACATGTAATTAATATAAGTGTCTGAGTCATCATTTGGGACTAAGTGTAGCAGGGCTGCAGGTGGGTCCCGATCTTGGTCTGAACAGGTCAGAAACTTCTTACAACAGGACAGTAACAAATGATTCCAGAGTTATATCCAGCTCCAAAGCCAAACCTCTAAGCCATGAGGAGGCCACATCTGCATGGATGACACAGAGAGGGACTAGGTGAATGCATGCTGTAGAGAAGAGAAAGCATACACTCTGGGCTCCCTTTACAGCTTCTGAAAGTCCTCACATGCTCTTTATACTGAGTCTCTGTGACTTTCAGGAGGCTGTTGAGGTATATTTTTGGATTCCTCTAACGGGTGGAACACACAGTGTGCCCTTGATTTCCACAGTGTGACTTACTTATTGGCAGGTATCACCTTGTAAAAAAATCAACTTCTCCCTATATCTATGTTGGAAGCTCAAATGAAGACTGTTGCAGGCACCTGAAAGATCATGTGTCTCTCCTCAGGTAAGTGTGTTGTGTGGAATGCTTTACACCATTGTTGAACGGATCCTCAGTTTCAGCTTGATTATAACCACACTCAAAGGGCTCTCCATGGAATACTCCCACACACCCTGGTGCATGAGCATGTTGATATGGTTGAGTAAAAACAGCAATCACACCTTGATTGTCCCATCAGTTGAGCAAATTGAACCTTGTAAGGAAATCCACACCAGGCACATGCCTGTCTCCTGGTGACTTGGAATCACCTGCTTTCTTGCTGGCTTCTCCTATGTAAGAGGTCCAACCAAGCCTGTGTATGGTTCTGGAGGCACACTTGGTAGACTTTCTGGTGGAGGTGCTTTGGGTACCTCCCCTCCTTTGCAGCATCCATGAAACCTCCTGTAGCATGGACAGGCTCTGTGGCAATTTCCTGGGTGTACACTCTGATGTGGACCGTTTTGGCTGACCTATGCCCAAGGTTTTCTTTTTTGAGGAGGAGCAGAGCAGTGGTGTCACAGTCTATGTGTCCTTGGAATCTAAACACCCTTAGTGACTTCTCAGGCCACTCCTACCACAGGAGCCCTAAACTCTCCCCTCCATAAATTGATTGAATACAGCTTTCCAAGAATTATTTTTCTACCTGAACCACTACCCTACAGTGCTGGGCCTCTTAGACTGAGAGCGTGTATTATCAGCTCACCTCATGTGACTAGGGGTCACTCCTTCCTCTGTCTCCCAGCTAGGATGAGAATCCCACACAAAGACAGTGGATAGGACATTTGCTCACATCTCCAGCCCCAGTACATGGTGAATAACAGGTGTTCAAAAATAGCTAGTAGGGAAAAGATAGACTAGGAAATATTAGATTTCTCTGGGACAGGAAGAGAAATGTGCCACCCAGATAGTCCCATAGAGTGACATGATTCTGCAGAGGCCTCTGGCTCCTCAGCAGCCTGCAGACATGAGACACTACAGCACTTACAGGCAGGCCTGGTTAGTCCTCAAAGCACAGCCCTTTCCAACACAGAGAAAGGAAAATATTGGCTTTACACATTAAGGGGCACGTTATTAAAGTTTTAAAAGGCTAATATATAATGGTGAGTCGCTTACGCCCGGTCAGCACTCTCAGAGATGACTTATGTTAATCCACTTGAGCACACCTCTCCAGGCCGCTTGAGAGCATCTCGCTGTGGACAGCCCTTTTACAACCTCTGTATCTGATGCTGCAGAAGCCCTGCGGTGTTCTGATTTGCACCCACAGAGCACCTATTACCTCTGCAGGTGTGTGCCACTTGGCACAAGCTCCTTCTCGATCTCCTTAACTTTAAGACATTGAGACCGGAAGATTCCAAAGCATCCGATTTGATGACAGTAGGTGAAGCCCTGCCTCTATTCCCTGTCATTTTCTAATATAAACTTTCTTTGGGGACAATATCATAGGGTCTGTGTGTCAGCACCTGTGGTACCTGCCCACCTCTCTAATGACAGTGGCCCTTGGGTGTTCCCCTTTTGCCGCACAACTATTGGCTTCCATAAGGGAGGGTCTCTAGGCAACAGTGCTTTTCCTATAGCCTCCTACCCCTGTCTATCTCACAAAAAGAAACCCAGAGGAACAAGGACCCTCTGTGGCCTCATGTAGAAAGGACTGAGCACATCATAGAACATGTGAGCAATAGTCTGCCTTACAATTCTGCACATCCAAAATTCATTGGGAGAACTCACCAAGTGTCAGTTCCAGATAAGTCAACGTCAGGCAGAGGTGTGTGGGTTAGGATGGTGTGAACAGAATTGAAGAATGGTTTACTTTAAGAATAAGTCCAAGCCTGAATTCTGGAGTCAATACTCCAGGCTGAGGGCCTTCACAGAGCACAAGGGTGACCTTGAACCAGTCAGAGCAGGAGGGCCAGGCTGGGGGCCCTCCAGTTGACTGGTTTTCTGAGTGTGTGAATGTGTATACCTTTGCATACATCCTGCTCTACACTCCATCAAGACTTGATTAGAGTATAATTCAAACCTCATTCTTTAAAAATAACTGACTGTGGAATTATTTTTTAATATTATAAAAGAGCTTTCCAGAATAATGTAAAGATCTCTAATCTGCCTTTTACTGAGATTTGCTGATATTTTCTGTTCATGTGTGCATAGAATGTGCATGAGTGTGTGGTGCATTTCTGTGCATTCCTGAAGTGTTTCCAAGCAGATAGTGTGCACTGCATCTGTCAACACTACTTTTACAAATCTGTGTCCTCAGGGCAGGGTAGTCCTTTACACCCTACTAAGCAGTATAAAACCTAGGATATGCAAAATTAATTATAGTAACCCCCCATTTCATAACGGTGTTGCCAGTAGCCCCGATTTCTTCACCAAACATTCTTATTAAACAATGTTATTTTAAATTTATTCTTAGAGCACATCACAGTTATACATTTTGATCATATAAACTTCCCTCTTCCTCTTCCCCCCAGGACTATCTCATAACATGTTCCTCTCCCAACTTTATGTCTTACTATCTTTTTATAACTCAGTTCAGTTCATGTTATCCAGGTGCATATGAGTGCGGGGCCTGCACTAGAACATGGACAACCTACAGTGGCCACACCTCCAAAGAGAAATGATTTGCCCTCTCCCAGAAACCATCAACTACCAATAACTTGGCAGGAGTGAGGCCTCCTAAGCTCCCACACACCCATACTGGAATTCTGACCAGCCTGATCCTGTGTAAAACATTTGCAGGTCACCACAGCTGCTGCTAGTTCAGGATAGCCCTTCACAGCTGCCCCTCCCATCCGGAGCTCTTACATTCTTTCCACCTCCACAACCGTAATGCTCTCTGAGTCTTGGGGTAACTGAGGGTGTTGATAAAGCTGTCCCACTTATGGCTGAATACTCAACAATCAGTTCTTCTCAGCTCTTAGACCTGTTAGGAGTCTCTGTATAAACTACCGCCCATTGCAAGAAGAATCTTCCATGAGAAAACTTGAGAGCACCAAAGCCTATAGGAACAGACACAAATCCTTAGAAGGCAGTTTAATAACTCATCCATTTAACTCAACAGTTGTAGAACTAAGCTCTCCCCATCCATGGACTTTTGATAGTGTTTACAACAGACATGAATCCTTTCCTATGGAGCAGGCCCCAAATCCAGTCAGAAAGTAGTTGGTTACACCAATCCTGGTCATGCCACTGTTGCCCCAAAGGCACATCTTGTCTGGCAGGTTGGCACTGCAGCACATGGAGTCTGCTAGTGAATGAGACTACTGATAACTTTTCTCCCCTAAGCAAGCCTTATAGCACCCTCTGATACAATACAAGCCAGCCAGCACAATTCTCTGGTTAGTTCCAAATTGGTTCTTCTATGTCCTGCAGCCAGAATGCTTTCACAAAGCAGTCTTACTGCTGGCTCAGCTCTGTTCACACTCAGTAGCCAGGTATCCTTAGTCTCTCTTCAGTCTACAACACTCTTGCCTTCCAGGCTTGCTCTTGGGTGTCTGCTATCAGTTTGGATGTCAACTATTCTCTAGTGCTCAGGTTTCTTAATGGAAACCTCAGATGAGTAGATAACCCTTCTCCACCAGTGGACTCTACCTACTCCAAGTCTGACACCCTGGAAACTCCTGAGAACTGTCCTATGTGTCTTTGGGCACCTCTTCACCATTTACTACATCCTGCAGTCTTGACATTGTGCTGACTTGGAAAGCCACTTGGAACAGCCCTGGTAGGCTGGCTATGGCAGCATCAAGCCTGGCCCTCAGGGCTCCTCCATTGTGTCTTCCCCAGCACTGACATTCAGACAGGGACAGAGCACAGGGCTCCTACAAAGGGTCCTTTTAGCTTCTCCTCTATCCTCTTTGCTGTCTCTGGGCAGAAAACAATTAACAATTAACAGCAAAGTTCAAGCCCAAAGACTCTGTTAGACTCTCTCTGTCTTTGTCAGAAGTTCACACTAGGTTAAACCCAAATCTTGGAAGTGACAGAAAGAAAGCAGGAGAAAGGCAGACCCTGGACAAGAAAGGATCATAGACTGGGAAGCAAGTGTCTCAGGCACATCCATAGCCCCATCCCTAGTTGTTCAAGGATGTTCCTGGAGGCCCCTGGACAAGATCAGTGAAGGACACAGCCTTAACCCAGGATGGCAGCAGTTTTGGGGAAGTCATCACTTTCTAGAGACTTAGCAGGAACTCTGCTGAGAATCTTTTCACATTCCCTAGATGACTCAGAAGACATAGGAGCCTGCTGTCTCCCTGCTTATTCTCTGCTGCTTACCACAAGGGCAGAATTCCCAACTCACAGCCCACCCCACCCCCCACCCCCGTATAGCAGGTGTTCACAAGTCTTTGGTGGCTATTTGGTCTGTAGTCACAGATAGGGAAGGAAACATAGGCCATTCACCAGGCCTGGGTACAGTAGCCGAGATGTAACTCCCCACCAGAAAGGCCTCATCAGAGATACCAAATCCCAAGAACTCATTTACAGAAAAGAAGTGTCCCACATTTGCAAAATGCTCAGAAGTTCTTGTGCAGAAGGAAGTAACAGTTCCAATGTGAGTCAGAAGTTGACAAACGTGTCATAGAAGTCATCCATCCTAGAGAGAAGCTTAGAAGACACAATCTCCAAAGCCCTTCTGATCTCAAAGGACACACTTCCTCCTGTGACTGCTAAAGGCATCGTGAAGCTACAGGATAAATGATGATGAGACTCTCATGTGTTATTAACAACACTGCTAATGGAAGGTAAAAATAATTAAATCTCAGGGAGCAGCTTTGAATAGTCATTGAGAAAGTGAGTTAGAAAATTGTATCTGCTGTGGGACTATGCTCTTGTGCAGTGTAAATATTTGTCATTGTAAATATTGTTGTAACAAAACACTGATTGACAAGAAGTTAGGCAGACAGGAAACATAGGTAAGGGATACAGACAGAGAATTCTGGGAAGAGGAAGAACAGAGAAAATGCCAGACAGTTGCAGAGGAAGCAAGACAAGAATGCTGCATTGAGAAAAAGGTACCAAGCCACACAGCTAAACATGAATAACAATCATGGGTTAGTTTAAGAGTAAGCATTTAGCAAGTAATAATCCTGAGCTATACGCCAAACAATTTATTTGTGTAATTATTTGTCTTCAGGACTGGTGAGGCGGGACAGAAAAACTTCTGACCTCAGATATTAATAAAGAATAATTACATTCCTATGTGTAGATGGTTTGAGAGCAAATAGTCAGCCCTGGGTATTCAGGACACTGATTGGGGACAGATGAAAATCTTAACCTTCTCTCATTCTGCAGCAATCCCTGGACAGAGATGAGGGGGGCAACAGCAGGCTGGGAAGGTTTGTGGAATCAACCCCCACAGGCCCATGTGCTTGAAGACTCTGTCCTTAGCTGGTGACCCTGAGCCTAAAAAGAGGAAATGGGTCACTGGAGGTGAGCCTTGAAGTGTTTTAGAATTGGTTCCACTTACCTTCTATCCTCTGTTCCCTTACTGTGGATGCAATATGGAAAGCTACCTCACACATGGCTTCTCCATCATGGTGGACTGTAAACCAACATAGTCCCTCCCTCTGTTGATTTGCTTCTGAGATGGACAATGGGAAATGGCAGCCTGAGTCAGAAGTCAGGCATGAAGGCTGTTGAGAGGAACAAGTGTAGTCAAGAACCACAGCCACTTCAGACAGTAAAAGGATAAAAGAATTAAAACGGAACCATATTACTAGGCCAGAAGTTAATAAGAGGGCTGATAGTGCTCCACATTTTCCTTCTCCTGCATCCCAGAGCTCTCCCACAGCCTTATCTGTCAGTGTTCTTTCCTGAGATGTGTCAATGATAGATCAGTAAGGAGTCCACCAACATCTGCTTTGGGGAACCAATGAGTCTATTGGACTGCCTTCCAGAGCATGGGTGAGTAAATCACAGGCGTGTGGTGTGGGTAATCTCAAAACTACATCCCAGTGAAGTCCCACCCCACCATGGATGACCTCATTAAAGCTGGATCATAGAGTCCCTCCTTTTAACAGTTAACCTCGATGCTGTACACTCCAGCTTAGCTCAAGACCAGCTGAGCTGGAGAGAGGAGAGGAGCAATCCTGTAGAAGCTCAGGCAGCCCCAATGGCCCTCTCCTCCCTTCCCATTTGGGAGTATCAATAAACAACTCCACTGCTATTGTGCTTACCATAGACCTTGCTAGATCCCCACTGCTCTGTTTTATTAATTTCCATGGCTACAGAAACAAGGTAATCTCTATTCCAAGATGGCAATGTTGAGAATGTGTTTTCCTGAGTTGTTGGAGGGAAAGTCACTATCACATATCACACAAGTGAAGCCACCAAGGCACACTGGAGTTGCCTCTAGAGTGTGGAACCAAATCCCTGGGGTCTGAGCTTTTGTATCTGCCCAAATGACAGAGACCAGAGCAGACAGCCCAGATGGGTAAGAGTTTGCTTGTGAAATAGAAAATCAGTGCAGAAGAGAAATCACATGTCCAGCCACTGAAGAAGAGGGACATGCACATTAATGGGACAAGCACATGTGAACCTTCAAGGTTAACCTCAGGCTAGAGAAAGGCTCCCAAGTCAACATGCCTGGCTCATGGGGTTCTGCATGATTGTAGCTGCTGTTTTAAATGTCAGACAGTAGATGGATTTGCAAGTGGGATTTGGAAGCAATACATTTGTGCTTCTTCCCTTCTGCAGCCTTTTCCTATCAAGAAAAGTGAGGCATGGCCTTGCACATTACCTACTAATGAAATTGCAGTGTATTTAAGGATATTTTCAACACACTGAAGTTTTATAGCAGTGAACACATAAAGTATCTCAAAAGACTTCAAAAACTGAATTAGCTTGCAATATAGATTCAAGCTATATTTCTTTCTGACCCAGTTTATCTTTTTTAAAAAGGAAAAAAAATCAAAAGAGTTCCCCCTTTCTCTTTGTTCTCTGCTTTTTTAAAAAAAAATCCATCAATGTTTGACACCTCATGCCCTCTCCTGTGGCCCTGGAGCTGATCACGGCTGGTGAGTAAGGCAGCCTGTGAGAGCCTGAGCCATTACTGCTATTTTACTAGGTTTGGCCCTGTGAGATAGTCTGAGACATTACTGTTATTTTACTAGGTTTATCTTTTCTTTGTTTTCTTTATTTTTGATTGACATATAATTGTACTATTTATGAGGAAATGTGATATTTTGATACACATGTGCAATGATAAAATTGTAGCAATCAGCACACAGTAAACATTTGCCATTTCTTTGGGATAAAAACATTGTCAACTATTGTCTATGTGATATTATAAAAATGTAACAATGGTGAAGTCAGAGATGAAGCAGGCCCGATGTTTGCAGAGGAGCTGGGCTGAGTTTACAGCACATGGTAACTTAAAACCAACCAGAACTCTATTCCAAGAAATCCAATACCCTCCTTTAGTGTCCATGGGTACCAGGCATGTACACATACTCATACACATAAAGTAAATCTTTTAAAAATTAAATTAAAAGAATAACGTGATATGGCAACAACACTGCTAAACCTAGAAAACAAGATATTATGTGACATCATCCAAGAGAGGAGAGATGAAAAGCCAGTCATGGCACCTGTCGGTGGCTTTGTACCTTTTCTCACAGCAGCATTTTGTCTTCTTTCCTCTGTGTCTGCCTAGAATCTCTGCTCTTTTCTTCCTCTTCTCAGAGTTTTCTTAGTCTGCTAGCCCCACCCATACTTCCTGTCTGCCTTCTGGCCAATCAGCGTTTTATTCAAACATTAGGAGGAACAAATGTCTACAATGTACAAGAAATCTCACAGCACATAAGTATCATCCTTTCAGAAGTTGAGAGGAAGATAATAACATGGGTGGAACACATAAGGGAAAAATGAGAAAGACATAAAGAGATAGAGAGAGGGGGAAAGGAAGGGGAGATAGATAGATAGATAGATAGATAGATAGATAGATAGATAGACAGATAGATGATAGAGGTAGCATCCTATAGTTCTTCAGGATCATGGTTGATGGAAGGGTAGTGGCATGCTAGTTTCAGCTGAGAAGATCCAAAGCTTTGCAATCCTTTATACAAGAAGACTCTTTATACAAGAAGAGAGAAACATTCAGCCACTCATCATACACTCCTTCAAAATATAAATATCCTGCCATAAACAGACTTACCCTGAGAACCTCGCCTCCTGAAGGCCAGACACCCTGCCATCACTAGTCCCCACCCAAGACCATGTTAGTAAAGCCATGGACAAAGCCACATCAAAATGCAAGGAGACATACATGTACAGAGATTTCCATAGAGAGAAATGTACTTTGGTAATGGAGGAAGAAGAATCTTTTATAAAGATTAAGATTAGTAAACTAAAAGCACATTCAAAACATTTTGGTGATAACACAGAAGATGACACAACCAAAGAGAATTTCCCCAAGGGAATATAAGTTATGGTTGCAGGGGGCTACATAGATGCTTCTGCAGGGAAGAGCCCCCTTGATGGTTGTCATAGCAAAGGGATATGAATTAATCCCAAGCCATGTAAAAATCAGGCACAGCCATATGTGCCTGTAGCTCAGTCAGGGCTGTGGAGATGGACACAGGTAGATGCCAGGAGCTGGATGGTCATCTGGCAAACTGTGGAATCAGAGAGAAACCCTTCTTCAAAAAATAAAGTGATAGAAAAATACATCCCATATCCTCCGCTGACCTCAGCATTTGTATGCACAGGTGGGCCCACCTACACATGAGTGCATTTATTACACACATGCACACACAAAAGATTATGACAGCTACATTTTTAGAAATTTAAAAAGAATAAATAATGTCAGTAGCATAAAACTCAGGCACTGAAAGGAGAATCCCTTCCCTTTCTGTTCCTCCTTTTGGAAGACTGATGGTGTGCATATACGTATGAGTGTATATATGTGCACACTTGGATATGTGTGTAGGTGTGTGTATACGTGGATATTCATGTGTGTGCCTGTGTACATATGTGTATGCACATGTATGTTTGTGTGTGCTTGTATATGTTCTCACAAACATTCTTATTTGATAGCACAGAGACAACACCCTTCATCACAAACATCATTTTTAAACCCTCTAGATTGCATTCATTGATCTAAGTCCTGTAACAAAAGCATTCAAAAACTTCAATGTGTATTAAACTGAGATTATTACTTTTCTAGAAATATTAGTAATGAAAAGTAATATTTCATGGTCCAATGTCTCTATTTTCTCCAAAGGGGCCAAGATCCACTCCAGGTTTATTGCATGAGGTTGGGGTTAAAAATTAATTTGCCCAAAATTGACCTCACATTCAATATTAACTTTCAATATGGCTTTAAGTTTGCAGAAAGCTGAATGGTTTCTTTGGTTAAGAAATGTACTTGTGTCTGTCTGGAGCCAAGAGGGTCATCTAGAGCCACATGGCCTTGTTCACATGTTACACTGAGCTCAAGATTAAAACTGGGAGTGGAGAGTCTCCACCCGGGGCTCTTCTTCCCACCAGAGAGCTTTTTTTGAGCAAGTCATTTCTTTGAAATATTTCCAGTCATCCGACCAACTGGTAACAATCATCTTGGCTTGGTCTTGAGAAGGCTTCTGTGGTCATCTGACATTGTCAGATGTGTCCTTGCTGCCTCTCTTCACAGGGAAGACTCAGAGATGAGACTAAAGACATTCCTATCCTCGGTCTCCTTTGAGACCCTCTTATCAAATGTCCTGACCCCACGGTCCAGGCCAGCTTCAGCATCTCACCAAGATCAGAAGACAGTAGATAGGAGTGCGGCTGGCCACTCTGACTCCAGACACAGCCCTCACCACTCTGCTAAGGAGGCCTCTAGGCTATGGAATATGGAGTGCTCATGAGTTTCCATCAATCTGACAGCCTCTGCTCTAAACTGGGTCAGGGCCGGCTTCTGGGGTTGCTACCTGTTCCTCCAAGAGGCCGCCCTGTCCACTCTGGCGTTCTGGCTTCCTCACTAGGTAACAAACTTAGAAGATACAGAAGGTCATCACCATGATTAGGTATTGTGTCTTGTGTTTCATGTGGGAGTGTGATTCCTTCCCAAGTCCCAGTGTGTTGTTTAAAGAACGTCAACCAGTGCCTCTGTGTGCTGTCCTTATGCCAGGCTCTTCCATCGAGTGACTGGAGCAGAGAGAGAACAGAGCCATGCTATCCACACTCACCACTGTGCTCACGGCAGTCGCTGGCTTTGCTCAGCCCTCCTCTCTGTCCTACTGTGGGAGTCTTACTGAGACGCTGCTCTATCCAGATGACACGTTCCGCTGGCTCAGCCTTTTCCCTCCAGGGCACACCAGTGCCTTGGGCACCTACAGACACCCCCTGCTTCCTCCACGTGTTCCTCTCACAGCAACAGCCACCACATTCAGATGAAGCTCACCTGCCCTTCACTGCACATTCTGTGATGCCACATGGTTTTTTATTAAAACCCAGTCCATGTTTCATGTCTCGCTCCCAACCTCAAGTCACTGCACCCACCTCTATGTGTGCCTTGAACTTCATCTAAAGGGAGCCCATCATGTTCACCAGCACCTTCCTGCCTTTCTGCCTCACGCTGTAGGTCATTTAGCCAATTGAACTGGATGGAGGTTTCAAGTTTCAAACTAGCAGAAATAGAGTGCTCAGTTCTTCTGTAGACATCTTATATACAACATAGGCTTCCATATAAACAGTTCTTAGAGACATTAACAGTGAGTACCCTGAAGTTACATGGTCATTGTGTAACACTATGTCATCTTATCCCCACTTTTAAAATGCAGTAATAGTAGGACCAATGTCATAGGGCTGCTTCAAGGACTAAGTAATGTAGTCCTTTATAGAGGGCCTGGCACATGGTGAGTACTATCATAACAACTTTCACTATCATCAAAATCACCATCACTATAACCACCACTGATGTCTCCATCATATCACTGCCATCATCATCACCATCGTCATCATCACCAATACCATCACTATCATCATCATCACCATCACTATCACCATCACCATCACTATCACCATCACCATCATGTGATGAGATGAGACTAAAGACATTCCTATCACCACCATCACTATCACTATCACCATCACCATCATCACCATCACTGTCACCATCATCACCATCACTATCACCATCATCATCATCTCTGTCACCATCACCATCACCATCATCACCAACACCATCACCATCATCACCATCACCACTATGATCACCACCATCACTATCATCACCATCATCACCACCACCATCACTATCACCACCATCACCATCACTGTCACCATCATCATCACCATCATCACCATCATCACCATCACCATCATCACCACCACCATCATTATCACCATCGTCACCATCATCACTTCTATCATCAGCATCATAATCGCCATCATCTCTGCTATCACCATTATCCTTCTCATTACCAGCACCATGTTTGCCACCTTTATCACCATTGTCCTCATCATCATCCTCACAATGATTATCAACCACAGACCTCTGAGATAGCCTTCCCCTCCCTGCAGTATAAATACTAGGACAAGGCTCTCAGATCTGGGCTCTCACAGGGATCTTGGACACATATGCTGTATGTAACAAAGAACTGCAGTTTATAGACATCAGCCACTGTTCTGTGAGCCTGACATACACAGGCTAGGGTGCTGCTTCCACACCCCTTCAGAGGTTTAGAGATGCCCATGTTTCAGTCAGGTCATGGACTACTTTAATAAAACAGCCAGCCTCTCTACACTGCCAGAATTCTGGTGAGGAGCTCTCTGTGAAATATTGCACTAATTGTATTTAGTATTAGAATAAAATCCCAGAGCTAGGTATTGGGGAAAAGTTGCAATATCAGAGACACAGGGAATGACCCACAGACAATTCTCACCCAGTCAACTCCTCAGCCTCTTTTCTGAATCCTCTCTTCCAACCTCTCTATCCTCAGCCGAAAAGCAAAGTGGCATGGGAAGCTGAACTACTACCTTTGCTCCTTCTACTCAACTAACTTATCCTGATTCAACTTTCCTAGAGCTAGGATTAAAGTTGTGTGCCACTGCTGCCTGACTGTTAGGCCTTGAACTCAGAGATCAGAGTGTCTCTTCCTCCCGAATGATAGGATTAAAGTTGTGTGCCACCACCTCCTGCCTCTTAGACCTTGAACTCACAAAGATTCAGCTGGAACCCTGCCTTCAGAGTGATGAGATTAAAGGCTTGGATCACCACTCCCTGGCCTTCACAGCTTGGCTCTGGGAGTGGCTCTGTCCTCTGAAATTATTTTTATTAAATGTAAATATATCACCACAGTAGGATAGGCTAGAATGAGATCTGTGCCGAGTCCTGATCACAAAATGGCATGCTTCCAGCAGGTTTGTCAATGAGCCGAGGGCAATTCACCAAAGAGCGACAGCTATAGACTTTTGTTGCAGTTGCATGGTAGGTAGTCCCAGACTGAAAGTACAGCAAACATTTGCCATCGTGCATGTGTTAAGTCAGAAATCTAAGAGCAACAGAAAGTAACCTCACTTGGTTCTCTCGTGAGCCCTTATATGGTATTATGTCTGTAGTCACACCAGTGACCTCTTCTCTAAGGTGTCACATAGCTGCGGTAGGGACTCAGGAAGCCGGGGCTCCTAAGGAACCTCTATCTCCACGTATTTCTTCTCTCACCTCTCTTGGCCTCCAGCCTTAAGAGTTTAGGTGGGATAAACACTAGAATGGCCACTTCAGAACGGTATTTTCAGAAAGATACAGCATCTGTCTAACAAGGCCACAGAGCCACCCATCACAGCATCACAGCATCCCCCAACCAGTCCCACCTACTAAGGTCATGACAGAAGACTCTTCAGAGTCAGGGGAGAGTAATTCAACTGGCTTGGAGATATAATGCTCTTCCAAAGACCTGTGTGACAGAATGGCTGTCAACAGAACAGTAGCATGAACACAAGCCCTTTTATGCATCACAGTCCCATGCCTGCTGATGCTGACCCTCCTTCTCTATCTCCTTAGCCTGATACTTTAGTATATTATTCTCTCTATCCCAACTCAACAGTCTACTTGCAGGAATTTACAACTCACACTACAAGCTACCACCTCTATTTGCATTAGCAAACAGCCCATGTGTGAAACAATTGTTGTCTTCTGCTACTCAGGTCCCTTTCTGGCAGGAGTGTAGTACAAAGGGTGGCAAGAGAGGCTTCTGCGTTTAATGAAGACAAAAGATGCAGGCCTGTGAACCTTCCAAACTACCCAAGGAGGCCTCTCAGCCTCCCTGTAAACATGTTCCATTTTCAGATATACATGGGCAAGAAATGTTTCACTTGGCAGCACAGAGATAAGGGATGGAGTGATGAGCTGGATCTGATGCCAAACACATCTCCACCCACTCACATGTGATGCTGAGTGACACCTCAGCATGGCTGCTGAATTGAACATCTTGCACTTGAATGGACCGGTGAAGATGGACTCCTGGGCCCGTCACACAGAATTTACATCTGAGGCAGAATTTACATCTGAGCATTCCTAGCCTGCTCTCCTGTGCTGGTCCACTGAACTTTGAGCAACCATCTTTATCAGGACTCTGGCCTCCAACCTCATGGGATTTATCTAAAAATGAAGAAGGGACTCCAGGAATCTTAGTAGTCAGCTTGACATGCTTGGGAAGAAGAAGTCTCAACTGAGAACCTGCCTCCATTAAACTGGCCTACAGTCATGTCTGTGAGGCACTAGATTGGCCTACAGCCATGTCTGTGAGGCATTAGATTGACAATTAATGTAGGATTCAGCTCCATGTTAGATGATGTTACATAGGCAAGTGGTCCTTGGCTGCATAAAAAAATACCAGGTGAACAGAGAATCAGAGAGCAAGCCTGTAGGTACTGTTCCTCTGTGGTTTTTGCTTCAAGCCCCTGTCCCACATCTCTGCCTGGATTCCCTCAGTGATAGAGTGTGGTCTATAGGGCAAACAGCACCCTCTTTTATCCTTCAAGTTGCTTTTGGTCATGGTGATAATCACAGTGACAGAAAGCAAACTAGGACAGACCCTTGTTTCTTTTTTTCTGTGGTTTTGGTAATACATTTTTGTATGAAACTGAATGTAAGAAATACAAATATTTATAGAACTTTAAAATGTGTGTCTTGCGTATTCATCTATTTTAAATACATATTCTACATTACAGATGCATAAATTTTCTTTTAATAAAAAATAACGCAATGTGAAGGAAATCAAGTAAGATAGTTCAGGACAGTGATTTTCAACCTTCCTAATGCTGTGACCCTTTAATACAGTTCCTCATGTTATGGTGACCCAGCCAAGAGATTATTTTGTTGCTACTTCACAACTAATTTTGCTAGTGTTATGAATCATAATGACAATATCTGCTATGTAGGATATGTGAGTCTAAGGGAAGTGTGTTACACAGCTTGAGAAACACCGGTGAAGGATATAGTATTGAAAGTGAGAGATACAAAATTGAATGTATCATTTATTGGTCTGTGTGCGAGAGACAGAAGAGTGAAGTGTCCACGAACCAAGCCCATGGCCTCACACACACAGTGCACAGTGAACGCTTCCTCAGCCCTTGGCTTCTGGAGACAGGAGTCCTCTAAATATCTGTGCCTAGACTGGGACTCACTGTGTGCTTCCTGGGTTAGAACTGACAACCTCACTGTTTAGCCTTCTGAGCCCTGCAGTTGTATGTATGTGTATTTCTGTTTATAGAGAACTGTATTTAGAATATTCAAATTCACTGTGTAAGTTAATGTTTGCTCTCTGCTTTATTACAAGTGATAAGATTTGTCCTTATGTTGCCTGAGTAACCTTCATTCCATGTAAATTCTCTTCAGTCACTAACTTTTCAACAGACACTTGAGTGTACCCTAGATGTGCCAGGGCACACAGCACCTGACAGATGGCTGGCTCCTTGGCATGCTGGTGTCATTTCCCTTAGCTGTACAGCAAGTGGTAAAATGGATCATGCAGTTCGTCAATATTTTAATTTTTACTTATTTATTTGTGTGTGTGTGTGTGTGTGTGTGTGTGTGTGTGTGTGTGTGTGTACCCGCAGAAGCCACAATGGGAATCAGATCATCTCCCCTGGAACTGGAGTTGCAGATGGTTATGGTTTAGCTTGTGAGTGCTAAAAATGGAACCCAGTACTATGGATGATCAGAGTGCTCTCCACCAAGCAGTCTCTCCAGCCCCTTGATTTGTTCATTTTGAGAGTTGTTTGAACCTCCTTCTTATTCTTCATTACTGTATTAATTTAATATCCTACCAGCAATGAACACTGGTTCCTTTTTCTCTGTATCTTCATTGTCTTACTGTCAGATATCTTTCTAAAATCTCTGACACGGTGACTCACTGTACTTTTCCCTTTCCTTCTGACTGCTGATGTTGAGCATTATCTCATACAGCCATTAGTGATCTGTGTTTGTTCTTGATAGATAAATCACTTTCAAACATCTTCTCCAGCTCTCTCATTCTGAGCTCTTTGTCAATTGCCTCCTCTGCTATGTAGAAGACTTTTAGTTAGATATAATTTTATTTGTCCATCTTTTGTTGTTTCTGAAATTTTGAGGGGTAAGCCCAGACTGCCTTTACCTCTACTGATGCTTTACAGTCTTTGCCTACATTTTCAGAGTTCTGGATCTTACATTTTGCCTTTGATTGACTTCAAAGTAACTTCTGCACAGTGCAGGTTAGGGATCAACTACTAGACTTCCTCACGTGGGTATCCAATGCTCCCTGTACCATTTATTAAGCTGTTTGCGCTTTCCCCAGTGTGTGTTTTGGGAGCCTTCGAGGAGCGCCCCCTGGCTGTGTGTCCGTGGATTTGTTTCTGGGCTCTGCCCTCCACTACACTTGATTGATTCTCTGCCTGAGCAGGTTGTTTGGATCACTGTGGCTCTGCAGTGTGTCATGAAATCAGGTGTTTTGCTGTCTTCCTCTCATTCCTTCTGTTGAGAATTGCTCTGGCTATTCAGGACCTTTCATGTTTTCCTATGAATTTTAAGATTCTTTCAGTTCTGTGAAAAATTCTGTTGGAGTTTCCATGGTGATTATATTGAACCCACATATCACAGCTGGTCCTATGGACATCTTAATAGTATTGAATCTTCCATTTTTAGTGTCTTCTTCAACTTTTTCCCTCAGGTTTCATCGGGGTTTTTTTGTTGTTGTTAGAGTGGTCTTTCATTATTTCCTTACTGAAATTTATTCCTAAGATTTGTATTATGTCTGTAGCTGTTGTGAACAGGGTTTATTTTATGAGTTCTTTCTAAGGAACTAACTTACCGATGCCCAACATGCTGCTGTTGTCTGCATGTTGACTTTGAATCCTGCAACTTTATTTACTTTGTCAATTCTGGAGCCTGTTAGTAGAAGTGTTTCCATACTGAGAATCATATTTGTAAACAGGGACATATCAACATCCTCCTTTTCTATTTATAGATGTTCTGTTTCCCTCTCTTGTTTAATTTCTCTGGTTAAATCTCAAAGGACACTATCAGATAAGAGATGAGTTGAGGGGCTGGAGAGGCGGCTCAGCAATTAGGAGTGCTAGCTTCTCTTACACAGGACCTGTGTTCAGCTCCCGGTACTGACACCTCAGCTCACAACTATCCACAACTCTGGTTCTTAGAGACCCCAAATTCTCTTCTGCTGTCCACAGGCATTGCAAAAACACAATAAAGACATACACACAGGCAAACACTCATATATATAAAATAAATAAATCATTAAAAGAAAAAGAAGGAACTGTCTTGACCTGGAGATACATCTGTCTTTTCCATCTGGCATAGTGCTAACTTTAGGTGTGAGCTTTTTTAGCAATGGTCTTTTTCCATCTAATAAAATGATTTTGTGATTGCTGTCTGCTTCTCTATTGACATGATATGTGCTGCTTATTGGTTTGTATATTTTGTTCTGAGTTTCTCTTGGAATTGAATTTAAGCAGACACTCTACCATGCATCCTGGTTTGCAAATTCTGAACCAAAATTGTGTCACTGAGATAAATGCAAGATGAGGCTGATTATGTCTTTGGAGGTTGGATTCAGTTTGTTGGTATGTGGTTGAGAACTAATTTCATGTGTGTTTGTGACACATTCTGCACCACTCTTTTTGATGTATCAGTGTCCAGTTTGGTAATAGGGAAATTGTATTCTTGGAAAACAAAACTGAGCTCACCCCTTTTCCTTTTGGTTGCTTGGAACTGTCTGAGAAATGCCACCATTGCTGGTTTTTTTGTAGGTTGGTACAGTCCAGCAGTGGAGAGACGAATCCCTGGGCTTGTTTTCCTGAGAGACTGTCCTGGGTTCAGCTTTCTTCCCTGTTGTGAGTTTCCTTAGCATATTGTATTTGCTGGATTTCCACCCGAAGCCTATTGTCCACACCAGGACCTTTGTGTTGCTGTAACAGTGACTGAAACATCTCCTTTTCCCAGCCTCAGCTTTATCTGAGTTCTTTTTTTACTTACTTACTTACTTACTTACCTATTTATTTGTTTGTTTGTTTATTTGTTTTACTCTAAATAAAGACTGGTCAAACTTTTCTATTATTAAAAAAAAGCTCCTTCTTTATTGATAGTTTATTTGTTTTTAATCTTTGCTACTTGTGCTTGGTCTCTGTTATTTCCTCTGTTAGTAATCTCAGGTGTGATTGGCTCTTGTTTGCAGATCTATAAAATTCTTTGTTGGGCTGTTCACCTGAAAACATTCTTTTAAAGGTAGGTAGCTATGGTGCCTTCATTGTACCCCATAAATTCTGGGGTATTGTGTCTGTTTTCAACGGCTATGACAATTTCTTGAGTTTCTGTTTTGATTTCTTCTATGATTCCTTTTCTATTTAAGATTCTGGTGTGTACGCTCCTTTTTGCTGTTCTCCTCTAACTTCTGAAGCTGCTTTCATCTTTCACTCATCTCCTGCTTTACTCCATTGTGATCAGAAAAAATACAGAACGCGAGTTCATTTTTTTAAAAAAAATTAAGACTTATTTTATGACCTTATCTACCTTTTGATCTAGAGAAAGTTCAATATGCTGATGAAAGAAATATATATTCTGCATACTGAATGAAAGGACCTATAAATGACCTTTTAATTTTTTGTTTATGACCTATATTGATGAAAGTAAGGGAGTGGTTGAAATTTACAATGTATTATCCCATTAGCCTTTATCTGCCACTTTAGAACTGATAGCATTTTCAAAAAATAAAATCAAGTGGTCCAACATGAAGTTAATGTATATTTATAATTATTGATCTGTATATAGTAACCTTCTTTGTATGACACTTTTCTTAAAATTCCTTTGTCAGGGTGAAGCTTTCTCTCATGAGTTTTATTTTGTATAAAATGTGTCTCTTTCTACTCTCTCACTTTCATTTTCTCTGTATATGTGTTTGGAGGTGAAGTGAGTTTCTTGTAGGTAGTATATTGTTGGGTCTTAATTGTTTATATAGTTAGTTTTCTTTTTAAAACATATTCAACCAGGGTTTCTCCGACTGTTTCTCATGTGGGGAGGAAAGGATACTTTTAAGTTATTTAAAGATATTTCCCTCTCCCAGGCTAAAAAAGCAAAAAGCCCCCTTTCCATCTCTGTCCCTTTTTCACTCCCTATCTCTGTATCTCTGCCTCTGTTTTTCACTTTCTCCATTCTTATTCTCTATCTATCTATCTATCTATCTATCTGCCTTCTATCTATCTATCTATCTATCTATCTATCTATCTATCTGCCTATCTATCTATCTATCCATCTCATTTCTACCTATTCTCTATCTTTTTAAATCTGAAATGAAAAGTATTGGCCCAGGATCCCAAAGACCAAATTCTCAGCCCAAAGGAGATTTATTTACCCCTAGAGGGAGGGAATAAGAAACAAAGACAGGAGATAAAAGACAAGAAAACAGGAGAACGGAACCAAAGAAGGGGCAAGGATGTTTGTCCTGGAGAGACAAAGGACTAGCTCTGAACAGAGAAGACACAGATGTGGCCCATATGAAAATGGTGGTTTATAAATGTCAAAGGGGAAACCCTGTGTTAGGATGAAGTGTGTAAATTTGGTTAGGTATGCTAATTAGGGCAGCCGAAGGGGACTTTGTCTCTTGTCATTCCCTCCTTCTTCACCTGTCCCCCTCCTGTGCCACCCCACATCACCCAGCTGCTCTCTAGTTATGGTTCTTTCTGTCTCCCCTGTTCCCCCATCTCCTCCACTGTCCTGCCTTTTTCTCTGAATATTCGTCTCTCTGAATTAGAAGCAGAAAGATGGTGGGTCTTCCTTGGGTGTGTCTTTATGTAATTCTACCTATGCACCATAGGTGGTACTGGTACAGTGAGGTGGATGCCTCTTGGACCTTTCTTGAAGTGTCCATAAGCCCTGCTTACAATCCTTCTCCACTCACCCAGCTGCCAAGACCCACATTCTCTCTTTTTCATATTGTTAGTGTGTTCCAGACACCACTTGAGTTTGCACCTGTGGCCTTGAGCCTCAGATGGGTATCACCAAGTTGCGGCCACTCCTCTGCCCAGATAGCCTGCTCCCAGGCGCAGCTGCCCCTAGGTGTGCTGCATGCCCCCCCCCCCCGTTCCTTTAAAAAGTGAGTCCTTCACTCTGCTCTCTCTTAGTCTTCTTTCTTTTCTTTCCCATTTCTTCTTCTCCCCTCCCCCACCCTTCTCCGGATATCCAAACCTCCTGAATAAAACTCTAAATGGCACCTGGCAGCGAATGTTTTGTGTCTTTGCCACACGCAAAATACTGACACATAGGCCAGATCCTCATTTAAAATGACTGCCAAGCATAGTAAACAAGAACACACTTCTAGCCTCAACAAAGGGTAAAAAACAGCTCCTGTCCACCCCATAGTTCTTAGTTTGTCCCAAGGTCTTTGAACTTCTCTCTTCCACCTTGTTTCTGAGATCAGATTGATTACTTTGTGAACTTAAATTTAAATAACATTATGAAACATTCCTTGAGTGGCCTGTCTGGTTTGTTAAGGTCAGCTCGAACATACTCATTCCTCTGCACATACATTTGTATGTCTGTTCCTCCAGGACAATATTTTGTCCATCTGTCTTTCTGTCTGTCTGTCTTCTTTGCATTCATACTAGATTGAACAACACAAAGATCAATGTCCTTTCTGGTATCTAAAGATATAATTCTGTTTTGAAGCAGGGCCACTGCAAATGGAAAAAGATAAAGGAAAACAAGACCATTACTCTAAAATCACTGGCTTCTTCATAAGGAGGAGCCAAAGATACACAGGAGAGAGACAGAGAAAGTGCCAGCTGTGCAGAGACATGAAGGATGGAGAGCTCATGTATCCAGAAGCACAGAGGAGGCAGTGTAGTCCGAAGTCTCTCCATTCCACCGTGCCAGTCCCACAGCCGTTTAGTCCCAAATAATCACACAAAGACTTGTATTAATTATAAACTGTTTGGCCTATGACTCAGGGTTATTACTGGCTAACTCTTACTCTTAAACTGATCCATGGCTGTTCTCCATGTTTAGCCATGTGGCCTGGTGCCTTTTTACTCAGTGCAGCGTTCTCGCCTTTTTCCTCCCTGGCATCTGCTCTACTCTTTCTCTTGCCAGAATTCTTCTTGTCTGGTAGCCCCATCTACACTTCCTGTTTGCCTAGCTTCAGTCCAATCAGCCTTTTATTAACAAATATTCACAGTGTACAAGAGCATAATCCCACAGCAAGGGAGAGCACCATGTGTCCAGAGATACACAGTAGAGAGATTGCCATGTGCCTAGAGCCAGGACAGGGTGGTTCCTTCCAAGCACGTGGCTCTAAAATCTCCTAGCTTTGAGCTGTAGCACATCTTTTCAGTTGTCTGGTGTTGGTTTGGATACTTTGCTGTGACAGCCCAAAGAAGGAACATATATCCCCGAGTCTAACATGGCTATGTGCTTATGCTAACAATTGTCCAGAGACTTCTGCCCATTATTTCCTATTTTACTCACAGCTGTACTCTGTGTTCCCCTGATACTGAACTTTAAAAGCCACAAACATTTTTATTTCAGCATCTTGGGGCCAGACCAGACTGGAAAGGAAAGTGGGGAAATGGTAGGTCTCGGAAGCCAGGTGGTGCAAGAGAGCAGAGAATATGTGTGAGGAGCGATGAGTTTGAGAAACTGAGGCAGGGGTGTTTCCAGGATAGGCAGTTACATGTGTATTGGTGAATGATTTTTAACTGCTTTTTAATATGATCTGGTAATATTTATTAGTCCAGAAACACTTAAGTACAGGGAAATTTTGTTTGCATAAAAGGGGGCAGAGATGAGCAGGGGAGTGGAGGGTGGGGCTGCTTTCTGGAGCACTCTAGACAAGAGACAGAGAGTCACCTCCACATTCCAGGTCTCCGGGCAGCTGGCCACACCCCAATGGGATTCAGTTCCTTGATTCCTTGACGTCACAAGTTTTTACCTGGATAAATTGTGATTTCCTGCTACACATGTGTGCTTATGTGCACATGTATGCATATGCATGTGTGTGTGTGCTATGTGCACATATAAGCATGGGGTGGGTTATTTGTATATCTCTGTATTTCTCTTTCTCTCTGTCTCTCTCTGTGTGCTATGTGCACACACAAGCATGGAGTATATATATTTCTTTGTCTCTGTATCTCTCTGCATGTGTGTGTTTATGTATATGTGTTTATGTGTGCGTGCGTGTGTGTGTGTGTGTGTGTGTGTGTGTGTGTGTGCAAGCACATGTGTGTCATGGCTCCCTGAGAGAACTTCAAGCAGTTGTCTCTGCACACTGGAAAGAGGAACAGAGGATGACTGCCCTCTGTTCTGACCCTGGAGCGTTGACAAGAAATTGTCACCTTTTATGCCATCAAGTGAAGATAATAAATGCAGGTTTCCTCTACTGCTACTACATAGAAGGAATTTTTAAGAGTGAAAGTGCTAGTGTAGTATATTTTGAGAATGCAAGAGGCTTTCTTTTCCTGGGTTTTTGCCAGAGTCTCTCTGCCCCTGTTTTCTTGTGTGTGTTGGGTTTTCCTTTGGGAATAGAGCTATAGCGGTAAATTCCGTATCCTGGAAAAGCTTTATACAGGCAGAAAAACTGCAAAAAGAGCAAAGAGGTATCTCACACATTCTTTACCCAGCATCTCACATAATCAAAACCGTAATCAAGATGAAGAAATTGTGAAGAGGAGTCTGGCTCTGAAGCAGAGCTTGCTGAGCACATCAGGCCCAAGGTTCAGTCTTCAGTGGCTCCACAATAACATAAAGCCAAGGAACCAGCCTCAGAACAAAGCAGGCTTCTATTTGGTGGCTCCAATGCAGCATCCAGGGTCTGCAGCCATTGTCATTCCTGTGATAGGTGAGGGTACCACATCCAGCCTGGTTCAGATGAATGTTTGTGTTCTTTTCCAGCCACTGATAAATTAAAACAACTTCTATTTCCAGGTAAGATATACAGAACCAGAAGTTTCTTAGAATATGGAGACTCACCCTCAGATTCCACAGACTACATATATAAAATATGCATTATATTTGGTGCACATTTTAGCACATAATGTGGCATGAATAAATGGCATGTTATATACATGTATTACACAGCATGATTGTGTGTCTTACACATGGCAGGTATAACCATATATAGTGCATGGCATAGCACACAAAATATAAGACACTGAATAACAGAAATTAATGATCAGTTAAATTAACAGTTCCGTCAAATCTAATTTATGCAATGCAGTGCCCACCTATGTAAAGCCTACAGTTCATGTCAGACAGAGCTGCACAGCCACTGTGCCGACTCAGTTGCTGGATATTTTCATCATCCTTGAAGAAACATTTTAGCCTTCTACAGTCGTGAGACATCCACTATCCCATAACACTTGTTGTTAACTAGCTTCCCTTTTGTTATGATAAAGCACCATGACCAAAAGCAACTTGGGGAGGAAAAGGTTCATTTGACTTACAAGTTCATGACAGAAGGAGGCCTGGGCAAGAACTCAAGGCAGGGACCTGGAGGCAGGAACGGAATCAGGGAACACGGCAGAATTCTGATTACTAGCTTGCTTTCTGGTTCAAAGGCTCATGACTGCTTATTCAGTGTAGGAGTGGGACATTACACATGGTCTGAGCCCTCCTACATCAACTAGCAACTGAGAAAATGTCCCCAGCTGGGAGTGGTAGCACACAGCTCATGTCCTAGTACCCCAAAGGCAGAAGCAGGGGGTCTCTGTTGAGTAGCCAAGTTTTCAAAGTTTGTCTAGCTCCCAAGACCATGTTCTTGTATGAGCCACACAATTGGACTCCTGAGGTGATGGCCACGTGAGGACAGGAACATACAATGTGAATGAACACTGAATCTTTCCCCTCTTCAGGAGGCCTGATGAGATGCTGCTTCCTTCTTAGTCACTGACAAAGTGCCTGCCCAGCTCAATATCAACTGCTCAGTCTCCATCACCAAATCCCAGCCTGAGCCTGGATCCCAGCTTCAAAGGTGAGCTTTAATTCTGAAGCACATCTTTCCAAGCAGAATCTCATTAATAAAAGACGAGAAATAAATTTTCAAAAAGAACTTGCTGAGATTCTTCTGCAGCCACACACGCTGTCAGAAACTTTTTCCCCCTTGAACAAAAAGGATTTTTCTCAGCAGGGTGAAAAAATCTCCACTCCTTTGCAGCAAGTCCAAGATCGCTGGTGTGGAAGAAGCTCCAAGTTGGGGTTAATATTTATGTGTATGCTGTCATTTTGTTCTTCCTTGGAGAAAAAAAAATAAAAATCTCCCTGGCATATTTAAAATATGAAATTAATTACTGAATATTGTCTCTGTATGGAATGGAAAAAGTGAGCACAGATAATTGGAGACTCCCTTGTCCTCCACAGATGTTTCAGGGGACACGGAAGGAAGTCATTGAAGTGTGACGGTTGTTACCCCTGAGCTGGCTCATGACAGCAGATGTGGGTACCACACAGCAGCAAGCATCGAGCTTGGGAGGCATCTCTCCAAGCTGAGGTGTTGCCATGGCTTGGGGCGGATCCTTGGGTGGCACAAATAATGTCACTTTGTTTTATTTGCAGGATCTGAAAAATCTTCACTAGGTTTGTGGAGCTACATTGCACAGCCTGAGATGAAGGTGTCTAGCAAGCCCTGAAGGAGACTATTCTGCACTGGCGGGAGTCATGGCAAAGCAAATCTCCCATGAGTCAAATAGTTCAAAGGGTGACAGACACCCTCTTCCCAGAGAGCCCTAGGACATGTGATCTGTGCACATCAGTGCTCCAAAATACCATAGCTTCCACTGAAGTTGATTTCTGTTGTCCTTGCTTATCCACTCATCAGAGCAAGAGGGCTTAGCTTGTCCTGTCCACCACTGGATAAGAAGAGTTGGGACAGAATGTCATGTCTTCTCACTGCCAAGTTCACAGAGCAGATGCTGCCATGACTCCACTTCCCTCTGTGTGATACTCCAGGGAGATATCCCCACCGTGCCTAGTCTCTGGCTGTCACTGAGCCTTCTTTGTCCTCTGAATCATGTTGGGAGCCTGTCATGTGTGCAATGTTCTGCAAAGCCCAAAGCTTAAAGATATCCCAGCAGAGTGCTTGGGAGACAGAGAAGAAGGAACCACAGAGCCACCACTGTCCCGAATAATGTCAGTGAGAGCTGCAAGGAGCTTACTGGAATAATTCTTCCTTTGTGGAGACAGCATCATATAACTGCCTCCCTCCTCGGCTGGTGTTGTTGGGGGAACAATGGAGGCTCTGGGGACAGATGGCAGCAGACCTGCCAAATCCTGGAACATGCCTATACCCATTGCAAGGCAGAGACAAGCATCTAGTGACTTCTCAAGGCTCTCTGAGCTGATTCCTATAGCATCTTGATTTAATTGAGTACATGAGGGGCATGTCATAAGAATGATCAGCCCTTCCTGGCTTGTCCAGAATGAATCCTGCAGACCCTTTAGTCCAAGGCCACTAGAACAATGTCACCATTAGATTTCAGTCCTGTCTTGTCAACACCAATGATATTTCTGTTTCTTTAAGAATTTTTCAGGAGGTTTACAGTGAGTATGTACTGTGTCCAGGCTTCTATTTAGCTACTAGAGACACAGCAGTGAACAGAAATAAGGTCTTGCTCATGCAGGAGACCAACTCCATGCACTGAGTCAACCCACAGGAGACTAGAATGCTAGAGAGATTACATGACTGTGTGATGGACAGGCAGAGAGATGGAGCTGTGTTCAGTGTCTAGTGATGAGATTATCAATAAATCAGTGTTTAAACAATGGCCAGAAAGGGAGAATGGGCCAGTGGACGTGGGGAAAACACACTCAGAATAGGGGAAACAACATGGAAAGGCATTAATGAGGAGAGCTTGGAGCCTGATTAGAGAGCATCGGTGCATCAGAGAGCATGAGAGAAGAACACAGGACTATGAGGGGTATCAGTGAGATGAGGGAGCATCAGGGTCATGGGGCGGATCAGGGCCATGGTGGGGTTCAGGGATATGGGGGTGTCAGGGCCATGTAGGGCACTGGGATGATAAGGGGTAGTAATGCACTCAGCCCACCATCTTAAAACACCACACCACACCCAAAATGGCCTAGAGATGACTAAACCTGGTTCCTCACAATTCTGCAGACAGAGCTGAAGCTCTGGACAGAGCTCTGCCTGATGAGGTAACTGGAGAAGACTCCTCTTTCTAGCGCATTGGTAGGATCATTATGGTCTGACTGTGACCTGTCCTCACAGGTTCATGTGTTACATGGCTGGTGACACTGTTGAAGGAGGTTGTTGAACCTTTCTGACTCAGGACATAGGTGGTTTATAAAAAGGGCACTAACAAGGGATTTCACCAGAACCATCTCTGATTCTGCTATTCTCTGATCCCAATACTCGGGGTGTGAATAATCTTTGACCTGCTCCAGCTGCCATGCCTTCTATGCTATGATGGACCAATCTCCTCTGAAGCTGAGAGAAATTAAATCCTTCCTTGCAAGCATTGCTCATGTTGTGTATTTTGTCATAACCTACAGAAAGAACTAATGCAAACATCCCAACACAGGGCTCTACCCAGGGCTCCCAGCTCTCTACAGCTTCCTCTATAAGGACATAGACCCCTCAATACCTCCCAAAGGCCCCACCAATCAGTGCCATCCAACTGGATCAGATTCCAACATGGTCTTTATGACAAGGAGCTCAGATATGGTTTTATCAAGTCAGTTTTATGTGCTTAACAGCTGTCTAGAAAAGATGCCAACCAAGTGATACTTTTTCTTAAGGAGAGACATAAATTTACTCAGATAAACAAAAGTCCTTTAATAAGCAAATGGTGAGTGAGATTGTGACCTAGAATCAAAGACAGGGAAGGTCATTGGCTGCTCAGCATTAGAAGGAACTGCAACAAGGGTCTAGGAAGACAGAGGTGAGACTGTGGAGGACTTAGAGTGGAGAGGAGGGGGAGCGGGGAGGAGGGAGAGGGGAGGAGGGAGAGGGGAGGAGGGA
>PVIH01010588.1:0-74268 GCA_004025045.1 Sigmodon hispidus
AACTATGTTCATAGCAGCATTATTTGTAATAGCAAGAACCTGGAAACAACCTAGATGTCCCTCAACTGAAGAATGGATTAACAAACTGTGGTACATCTACACAATGAAATACTACTCAGCAGTAAGAAAAAATGATATCCTAAAATTTGCAGGCAAATGGATGGATTTGGAGAATATCCTCCTGAGCGAGGTATCACAAACTCAGAAAGATAAGCAGGGGATGTACTCACTCATTAGTGGTCTCTAAACAAACAAACAAGAAAAAAAAAAGCCAATTTTGTCTTTTTATAAAGACTAGATTCTGGGTTGGGTGCCTCACTCATGACTTCATCTCAACTTAACATCCCTGAAAGAGCCTTGTCTAAAAATACAGTTGCATTTTGAGGTACCAGGGCTTAGGTTTCAATATAAGGTATACAAGCCAAGAGGAACATGACAAGTCAGAGCTGTCACTGCTTCTGCTAAATAATATATCAATCAGTTGACAACTGGGCTCATCTGTAATCTATGTAAAGTGATTTGCCCACCTTGAATATAATCTTTGGCATTATCATGAGAAACTCACTCTCAGGCAAAAATCTTAATTCTCTGGACTTTTAATTCTAAGGAAATGTATGATCATGGCCCCTTGTAACAGAAAATAAAGTGTCTCATGCTTAACCTTAACTGAAAAGCAGGGCAGAGGTGGACAGAGTGACTGAGACAATGACTGCCATGTTGCTAAATCCAATGTGTTAGACATTGAACTGAGGCTGCTTGCAATCATTTTATTCAATGAATTAGCTTGATTGATTTCCAAAAGAAAGTCTACGTGGTTTCTTGATTCATGGAGCCAACACAAGAGCGGAGGAGACAGAGTAAACACATAAACAAATGCATAGAAACCACAGCCATAGTGTGGAATTAGGGAAGACATATGTCACATAGGTAAGTGAGGTTGTCTCCACTGTTGGCTGTGCCTCTCTGTAGAAGTGTAATGCACAGAGCTCCAAAGCAAGCCAAAGCCATACACTTTAGTATGCTTAAAGGTCTGTACATAGAAGACAGAAAGCAGAAAAGAGTTGGCATGAAGGAAAACCACTCTCGTGAATGCTGTCAAAAGGTAGCTGAAGGAGGCAAGCCAGGAGCAATCAGGTTGTGGTGTGTTAGTGACATTCTGTCACTGTGTCAATTAAGATTCTAACTTCACAAGCAGCAAGGAGTTAGTGCATCTGTAGGTCACTGTGAAGACAGCATGTCTTAAGTAATACCGGCTGCTTTTTCCTCCACTTGTCTTTGCCTGGCAAACATTAACAATGGTGACATGAGACAAGTTTGGCATTATTCTTCTGTTAATTTCGGTTTTAAGCACCCATTTGGGGAGAGAATTCTAACAGAAGTTCTTGATTAAGGACCTCCAAATAAAAGATATAATTAAATTGGAGAGTGGTTACAGATTCTATATAATTCAGGTGTTATCTTTACCCTGGAGTCTATGCTAGTTCAGGTTGCACAGAATATGATTTTGTAGTTATTATATTCAAGCAGAAATCAATGAAAAAACATATACTGAAGGCCAGGTTCTATTTTGTTCTAGAGTAGTGGAGGTAAAAGATAGGGTGATACACCTCTCTCTCTCTCTCTCTCTCTCTCTCTCTCTCTCTCTCTCTCTCTCTCTCTCTGTGTGTGTGTGTGTGTGTGTGTGTGTGTGTGTGTGTGTGTGAAGAAGACATATAGAAGGACTTAATCAGGTCATGTCAAAGTCACTTAATCCACATCTTAGACAAACTGGGCTTCTGGGAAAGATTACAAAAGTAATATCTGATAGTTTATCTGGTCTGATACATATATAGTCATGTGAAATATTATCATATGGAATTGGTCCAGGTTCAAGATTGTAAAATATTACATAATTTATCCTTAATATCACTGTGAAATTTATGGCAAAAAGATCAAGAATTATGGGCAGAAATTGTCCCGTTAGTATTTTGATTCTTAAAAGAACCAAAGAAATGAAAGCAGAGAAAAGGCTGTCTTGTTGGAGAACTCACGTGTACTTCCTCTTTAAAGAAAGAATGTGAGATGTGAGAGGTTGTGTTTTCCATTTCTCAGACAGCCTCAGGGATTCTCCCCTTCAGTTCAGGGCTTTACAAAGAAAAGCCCTCAAGTGTGTCAGTTATCTGTGAGATCTGGCTTGGAAATCAAGGGCAAGCAAACAGACAGACTACCAAGTCATTGTCAGATTAATAGGATATTGATAGGCATGCTATCTTTCAAACCATCAAACTCAGTGGGCAGCCATGCTCTGTAGAATTCAGAAGAAAGAGATAAGAGCTCTGCTATTTCTACAGCTGTTACTTCTAATTATCCACTTTCCTTCAGAATGCCTAGTAGGAAATTTCATGTTACATAATAACAAATTGTCTTTATATATATTATTTTTGGTGGAAGTATAGAACCATTTTTTCATCTGCAGTTATTATCCTTTTTAAAATATTTTTATTGATTACTTGATGATTTTACATCATGTACTCCATCAAACTCAGTTATTAGTTTTCTCAGTTTTACACCCACTCTTACGATCTCCCCATTTACAAAAAAAGCCCATTCATGATGCTCATTTACTTAGTGGAGCAGAATTAAACTCCCTGTGGCCAGACCCTTATAGAAAGAGTCCTTCCTCACCCACACCCCAGCCAGAGGCCTTCAGCAATTGTGTTGAAATGGAAGAATATGGAATACTAATAAAACTGAGGGAACATATACTTTAAAAGATGATATGCTACAGCTGTGCATTGTGGGAGCCCAGGGCCATGACCCCAGCAGTTTGCATCCTGTCCATGCTGCCTTTCTTCCCAAATACTTTGCCCTTCCTGGGAAAGGCTTAGTGGTCTTAAGACCATTTCTCCATTTATTTCCCTAAGATGCAGAAAACATAATCATCTAATGGCAAAGAAATAAATCTAATTCAGGTGGCTGTATATTATGAAAAAGCTTACATTATAACATTATGAATTTGTTTTTAAAGGCCTGGGATTGGATCAATTATTCTTATTAAAACTGCCAAGCAAAATCACAAAGATAGATGAGAAGAAAGACTGCACATGGGCTTCCACTTATCTTATCATGCTTATGTTTATGTGTGAGTAGTGAAATCCAAACCCCCAAGTCCCGGAAACTGTCAGTGCTATGCTCTAACATTGCTCCAGGGGAGTGGAAGGCAAAGAGTAGGAAAAAATCCAAATGGGAAGTCTGCATCAGATGAAAATGATTGACATAGAAAAAAGGTGTTACTAGATATTAACAGTTTACTTGGTTTATAAAGAATTTGACTTTCTTGTTGTAGGATCAGACTATGTTCCGAGTGCATGAATTGATATCTTGGAGCCCGTTTCGTTACAAATCAGCCTTGATACTGGTGGGGAGGTACTCGGACCTACCTCTACTGAATGTGCCAGACTGAACTGACCCACCTCGGGACTCCTTGTCCTCCTACAGGAATGGATGGGAGGATGGGGTGGGGAGGGGCTGAGGGAGGACTGGCAGGGACTAGGAGAAAGAAAGGAAGGAGGATCAGTGATAGATATGGAAAAAATCCTTTTTAAATAATAAAAAAAAAGAATTTGGCTCAACTAATAAATGAGTGGTAAATGCCTAGCTGTAGGCATTTGTGTCACCATTCCTAGGCTCAAAGGACATCTTGGAAGAAAATACAATATATATATATATGAACCAGAGGATGTAGTGGGGAGCGGTATGGAACCTTGAGATCTGGGTACTACAAGGCTATTGTCTTCTTGAACTCCTAGCAACAATAATTACCTTCACAAGATCTCCACAAGACTGAGCTCATCACGATGCTGTCATGGATGATTTAGGGCCTCATGGCCCCACCTTTCCTTCAGTAGGTATATGAAATTGATGGTAGGTGAGGGAGCAAGGGGGGCCTTTCCTTCAGTAATGCACCACTAGTAAGGTGCCTGCTTTTACAGACAAACTCTCAGACATGCTGCTCTAAACAATCCTAATGAAACTCAGAGATCACAAAATAAAAAGACTTAAAAGTAGAAGGGAGGCTAGGTGACAGGAGGAGGATCCCTAACAGTGGGAGAGGGTACCAGAGGTGCTAAGTACGGCGCAGGGGGCTATGACCAAACTGCATTATGTACATATATGAAAGTGTCAAAATAAAATCTATGACTATACACAATTAATATATGTTAACAGAACACTAGAAAAGTTGTCTTTTTAAATGAAGAAGAAAGGAAGTGCTCTGCAAAAGTATCTCATAACAGGTTTGGTGTGTCTGAAATCAAACTCTTAAACAAGCATATGGCTGACCACTTGCATGTGACATGGCAGCTTTACCATCTGACATTGGTCATACCAGATTCTGTGACTGCTAAGCAAAAATCAAGAGAGAACACCATTCTCTCCACAGAACCTTATAAAGCCAAACTGATTAATTCCGGGTGAAATATCATGTCACAATGCACTAGAGTTGGGCATTTTGCTTCCTGCACATTTTGCTGATGTTCAGCTAATGTACAAAGTCTTCCAGCTAGAGATTAATTACTATTTGTATTGGTTTTCACATATATGATGCAGAGAACAAATTACTAGTTGGGTCTCATTTTTCTAGTTTATTAGCTGTGTGACCTTAGCAAATCTAAACTTCTCTGGACCCCATTTTATCATGAAAATGGATATAAAAATAATATCAGATCTCTTACCACCAAGCATGAGATAGAATGTTTTTCTGATATTGCTAGCCTTGCCAAGTTTTTTTTATTTTAAATGAGATCATATTTATTTTGAAGCTAAGTTTATAATGACTTAAAGATATTTCCTGCCTAAATAAGAAATGAACTTCTCTCAAAGATCATATCAATTACTTTTCAAAAATCTAGAACAGGGACTCATGAGCTGATGTCATTATGGCTTTTACTTTCTGACACCACACACTGTCATGCCTATCTCTGCTGGGACAGCGAGCCCCAGCCCTACTTTCTATAGAAGAAGGGGACTGTGAAAAGCTTTCATCAGATGTTGAGTTCACAGATGACTGCAAAGGTACTGCCAGAAGCTGGAGCAGAGCTGGCTTTGTCCTAAGACAGGTTATGTGTCCTTCCCAGGGCAGGATTGGACCGACAGAGACACCTGACCTGTAGCAGCACCTCCAGAGTTATCCAGGCTCTTCAGTCTCCTAAAAGGATGCTTTGAGTCTTCCTCCTCTTTGCACAGGGATTAATCAGTTCAAAGAGTTTGTGGGGAGGTGGCAAATTGTGGTCCCTTCCAGCCATTTGTCATCCATCTCTCATCCTTTGTGTCAAGCAACATGTCTGAAGGGTTTGCAATTTCCAGACACTGTGTAGGTAGCAAAGGAATGGCTGGAAACAGACCTTGCTGAGGACTGGGAGGTAGGCCAGAGCAGCTCCTGAGGCCCATTCAGCTGCATTGATTAAAAGGTCTGTTTATATGTGGATGCATTCATTTATTAATTATCTAATCCAAATAGCTTACTAAATGAGACTTGTAGAGTGGAATCAAGAAATAACATTTTTTCTCTGACAAAAGTTTTCAAATCAACATTTTCAGGTAACTAGTTCTTCTAAACAGAACTACAGAAGAGTCCATCATCTACTGGTGTGGCTTTTTTTTTTTTTTTTTTGAATTGTATCATTTTCATATCAAGCAGATCTCTGAAACCAATTTTAGAACTTGGATCTCTTACTTTAAAACTCCTTTTTGTGTCTCTACCTTGTTCTGTCCTAGCATCCTGCCTTAGAGAGAAGAGCCCATCCTCCACTTTCTCTATCTAGATTCCTGTCTCTTCTCTTCTTTCCCCTTTCTCCTCCTCCTCCCTCTCTTCCCTCTCTGTGCTTAAATGAGTACATGTAACCATACAGGTATGCATATGCACGTGTGTGTGTGTGTGTGTGTGTGTGTGTGTGTATGTGTGTGTGTGAGATGGTCAAAGGTCAATTTCAGATGCCATTCCTCAGATTGTGTCCACCTTGTGCTTTTAGACAGAGTCTCTGGCTGGGAGATCACCAGCTTGGCTTAGGCAGGCTGCCCTCTGATCCCTGAGGACCTACTGTGTCTGCCACCCACTGTTGGGCTCCTAAGTGCTTCTCCCTAAGCCTGACTTTCTTTCCTGGTTCCTGGGGATCAAACTCAGTTCTTATGTTTGCATAGCAAGCACTCGCTGACTGGGCTATCTGGCTAGCCCTTTAGATTCTGTGTATTCTCCTTTTTGGACAGGGTTAATGGTTAAAAAAAAAAGAATAAGTGTTTTGTTTCTTCTTATAATACACCTTTCAGGGCATATTTTGTTCCAGAATGATTTTAGATACTCACACAAATTACTGAGGTAGTCAAAAGCACAACCCAAACCAAAATAACGGCAAAACTAAACGTCATGCCCAGTTGGCATGTAACATTAATTAGTATAACAGTCCTGTCAGAATTAATGAACCAATGTTCACACATTATTATACAACCCGACCGAGATGACCTCGTACTCTCCCATCTACTGCACAAGTCTCTCCACCCAGGAGCAGTAGCTGCTCAGCCCCTCCTGCATATGGTTCTGTCTCAGACTGTCATGTATCTAGATAATAAGTGTAGGACAGTACACGTCAATTATGCTATGGAGAGCTCCTCAGCTGAGATATGTCTGATGTTCTCCTCATGATCAAATCAGGACTTGGAGGAAGTCCACAAGGTGATATTTCATTCCTTGTAGCTTACATGTGATCAGTATGATTTCCCACTGTTCCTATTGACCTTGATCTTGTTGGTGAGGCTTCCTAATTTTTTTCTTTTTTTTTTCTACACATAATGTACCCTGATATAGCTTCCTCTCCCTCTACTCCTTCCATTTCATCCTTACCTCCCCACCAGGATCCACACCCTTTTTACCTCTAATCAGAAAAGAAACAGTCATCTAAGGAAACAATAATATATAATGATATAAAACCAAAACTAACAAATGTGAGATTGACAAAGCAAACAGAAGGGGAAAAAAACCCAAGAGAAGATACAAGAAACAGAGACCCACTAATTCACACACTCACGTATCATATAAAAACACTAAACTAGAAGCCATAGTAGAGGACCTGGTGCAGATGCATGCAGATCCTGTGCATGCTGCCTCTTTTTCTATGTGTTTACATGAGCTTTGATCATGTTGATTTAGAGGACCTTGTTCTCCTGGTAGCCTCCATGCCCTCTGGTTCTTATATTCTTTCTGCCTCTTCTTCTGTGGGGTTCCCTGAGCTTTGAGGGAGGGGTGGTTGATGGTAACAGTGACAAGGCTCTTTAGAAGCTTTCTCTCCCATGAAGCCCTTTTCTCTCCTCCCACGTTTCCCACAGAGCACACTTCAGGAGTGGAAGTAACATTCTACTGCTAGAGAACAAAGTACCCACATGGACCATTTAGAACTCTCTTCTATGTGTGGGGGGAATCTATTTTTCTCATTTATTTTCTGAATAATTTATTTACATTTATATGGACATACAGGCATTAACTTTAAATTTTGATAATACAGTATAGTTTTATTTTCTCAAATAAAATTCTAGAAAACCTCTTACTATTAGATGTCATGAGGTGTGAAACAATATCCCCCATACCCCAGTCATTTCAGAGACCTAAGTCAAACTTCTAGTTTTTAATATAAAAAATCTGTTTTCTGTGGATTTAGTTGGAAAATAAGACCAGAGAGCACAAAACATCTAGCGACCTTCAACAAAACCTTCACTAGAAGGCACTCCCTGGAGTCTTTTGGTGTAACATAGAGCCTGGAGACATGGAGGGGAAACAATGCCTGCCTGCAACTCTCACAAAGCCTTATGCAAATAAATAACAGGTTTCTTTTTTCAGCGTGATAAATTCTTGTCTTCTTCATTATTGTGAAACCAGGTCAAATGTCATACTGTGTTTCATTAATAAGCACATTTGACATGAAGGGTTGGGGTTAGGGACTAACACACACATGAGCAGGAGTGAGGATTGACACTGAAAAAAATGTTAATATCAAGAGCCTGTAAAGTGCTACAGTAGCCCAATAAACTGAAGAACATTTTATTCAGTGAAGAGGCCACATGAGATCGATGGAGTGTGCCGATGAAGAAGGCTTTGTATTTAAGATGAGTGTGGCCACACAGTGTGACCCTGAAGAGATCATCCTGCTCTCAGACTCTGATTAGTGGCCTCCTGCTCTCTCTGCCTCCAGAAAGGTTTGGGTGGCTGTTGGAAGATGATGAGAGGCAGATGACTGAGCAGAGTATGGACTGAGCTCCTTCCCTTCTGGTGGTGTTTCTTTTGACAAAAAATCAGACGTTTTAAGTTTTACACAGACACAATAAACAATGAATCTCTTTTCTTATTGTTAAAAAAAAAAGTGTTATTTAGACTGAGGTATGAAGGAGGGGTTATCTTCAGCCAGCTGACTTATTTGAAGGTTCTAAGTAAAGAAAGAACATTAACAAACGCTGGAAAATCAGGAGAAAGACTTAGTTGTATGATATAGATGTGAGATATGGTGGGCAGATAGGATGTGATAGATCACATCAGGCCTTGAACTCTCTTTTCAAAGTGAGAAGTTTTGATGACTATCAAGCGACATAGAAAATAAGTTTGTAGACATTTGTACTAAATGGGAGAACTCATTCACCACCATCAATTTATTCAATTTTTAGGAAAAAAATTCTTTCTTATAAAATAAACTCACCGATTTTGTTGCTTGCCTCAGGTACACAGCAGTGGTGTTGGTCTCAGTCAGAGCACGGTGACCCCTCAGGTGCACAGCAGTGGTGCTGTCTGTCAGGGCACGGTGATGTTTTAAGATTACACTGGAAAAATTGAAACTTACTTAGAAATGAAATTTTAATCTTAGATCATCCATAAGCCCATTAAAGACGTTTAATAAATACTTAACAACCTTCTAAAATAAAAATACCCCATCCCAATAACTTTACTGTTTCTGTTATCAGATATTTAAGGAGTAAATGATACGATCTTTAACAAATCAATTCTGAGAAATAGAAATGAAAGGACTGCTTCCTTATTGTATTAGAATAGCATCATTTTAATATTAAAACTAGATTGATATTAAAAGTTTAAAAAGTTAAGTAGTAAGCTAGTAACTCTTATGAACAAATGTGTAAAAATCCTCAAAAAAGGAAGCCAATCATATCCTACTATGTATAAAAGGAATTATAATCTGAGGGAAAATGAGATTCATTCCAGTTTTTCACGTCTAGTTCAACACTTGAAAATTGATGTAACCTGTCATATCAACACAAGTCAAAGATAAAAAGAAATCTCAACTGATGTGAAGCTACTAACCACTACAGAGAATACTCTAATGAAATCCAATAGATCCTGTCAACAAAAACTCTTGGTAACATACTCACAAGCAACTCTCAACTGACATACTGTGATTAAAGGTAAGAAAATGGATACTTTTTTTTGTTTTGTTTTGTTTTGTATTGTGTTTTTTTTTAAGACAAGGACAAAGAAAAAAATGTCCTCTCTTACAGCACTGAGTCAACTTTGTCCTGGATGTTCCTGTCTTAATGGAGGGGTGTGTGTGTGTGTGTGTGTGTGTCTATGGGGTGTTAATTTATTGCTGTTATTTAAGTTTAAAATATTTATATTCAGAAAATATCAAAGTGTCAAAAATGGGACCTGAAATGTTAGAAGAAAATAAGGAATTTTGCCAGGTTCTCAGGATATAATCCCTTGGATAATAAACAATTGCTTTGCCATATACTAGCAATTAACAATTAAATTTCCAGTTAAAAATAAATGCAGTTATAATAGAACAAAATAAAATCTGAATTAAATATTTTTAGGCTTACATGCATTGGTTTGCAAATATTTTGTAGAATAAATTATCAGATTTAAGTAAATAGAAATACTTCATGTTTATGAATTGAATGACCATTGAGAGTTTAATTCATCCCAAATTAATTTATATACTTAACAATGTTTCATAAAAATCTCAATAATCTATGAGATAGGTCATAACAAACTAATTCAAATGTTCAAGTTTATGTAAAAGAGTCAATGTAATTCTGAAATATAGGAACAAAGTTAAAAGTCACTAGAAATGGAATTTTGCTATCTGAATACTCCTAGCTATTGAAGGCACTGACTAAATAGTTAGCAACCTTCTTAAAAGACTCCATATAAAACTAAAGGGTATTAGTCATAGTTCAGCTGATATGAGAATGTCTGAGAATTTGTTGTATTTAAAAACTTGTCACCAAATTCATGATGATCTCAAGCTTTTCCTATTCTCTCTTGAAACATTTGTAGTTTTGTATCCCACATTCTAGTTTACTATTATTGGTGCTTAGTTAGAAGATCATGTCCAACATTCCCTTTGCTTCATAGTTTCAGAAATGAAGTTCATGGCTCATTGTCCTGGCTGCTTCAGGTTCAAGTGGGGTTAAACATATGGTATTGAAAGCATACTACACAAGATGCTCTGTCTGCCTCATGGGATCAGGAGTGGATAAGTAGTGCTGAGGGCAAGCCTAGGCATGCAAGCTTCCTCCTCCTGGCCACAACATGTTAGATACTGCATGTCCCATTCAGGGCAGCCCTTCTTCTTCATCACTGATATCACTGACATTTCAGGATGTCATCCTTGTCTAGAAACTCCTTAAAGACCCTTCCTTCTCAAATCTCATAGGAGTTTTACAATATAATTTCATTGACAACTATAAATCAAAATCTAAAATTGCACAGAGCGATCAATAATATTTAATAACAAAGGACTCATAAAGAAGGTGAAGGTGACTGCGCAGAGAACCCAGAGAAAAGAACCACATAAACAGAGCTGATTCATCTTGGACCATGGAACAAAGACAATTCAACAGAGAAGGCCTGGTCTTTTCAACAATGTACTGGAACACATATACATCCACACGCACAGAAATAAGCCTAGATATATAGCCTTACACCTGTAGTAAACCTAATGCAAACCTGAACATAGAAACCAAGCTTCAAGGACTTAGTGACCTTGAGCTTGGTGACCAATATTGAAATACAACATCAACAGTATAATCTGTGAAAGAAACATTAATAACTGAACTTGGCTCAATTTGAACTTTCTCTTCAAAACATATTGTAAAGTGCATAAAAACACAAGTTACAGGAAAGGAGAAAAAAAAATCTGATTCCTATCCAAAACATAGAAGAACTCTCTTTAATATTAAACATAAGAAAAAAAACTTTGGAGTTAAAGATAAAATAAATATCTGCACAGATACCTCACTAAGCAAGACATATATACAAAAGAATACAAATTTTCATTAGGAAATGCAACTTACAGAAAAATGAAATAACACTGCATTCTGACATGATGGTTAAAATCTACTGATAATAATGCTGGTCACCATAGCAACTGTAGTAAAGATGCAAGCCAACAGAACCACTAATTCATTGCTGATGAGTGTACAAGATAGAAGCACCAGTCTGAAGTTTGCTATGTGACTAAAGACAGCTTTACCATATGACCAAGCAGACATTTACCTAACTGATATGAAAAGTTGTGTTTAACTAAAACTGGCTGTGCTGTGTGTAATCACCCACACTGGAATACATTAACATGTATTTGAATAGGAGAATAAACTAGTGCATTTATAACACGAAACAAAATATTGCTCAACAAAATGGAAAGGTTTTAGTACCAGATAGATCAGGAAAACTGCTGCCAGTTGGAAGAGGCTCATCAGAAAAATTACCTGTGATTTTCTGGATAAAATTGTGCAGACAGTCAAAACCAGAAGTGCTTAAGACAGGGGTGGAGGATTTACCAAGGTGAACATGAGTAATTTTTAGAGGAGTAAACTATCTTGTAGAATATCATCACAGTGGATATACTATACTATATATTTCTCAAAATTCACAATAATTCACAACCCAAAAGCCTGACTAAACCTGGAGTCATCCCAGATATCATGGAATAAACTTGGCAGCAGACAAATGGAGATTCAGTCATGTAGAGTCTCCTTGTTTCTACATTTCCTATCAGCAGACTTGACATTCTGGCCACCTAGCATTATTTTCTGTATTATAAATCTATCTTGTCTTCTGTTTATGAAATACTATAGTAGGTTATTTTTAACTTATGTTTTAAACAATTTCATCCCTACAGGGTCAGGCATTTTCATCCACATTTCACCCATCTCATCTTCCCACAGTCCTCCATCTCCCACAGTCCTCCATCTTCCCCCTGACCCCTGACCCTGCTCCCACAGTCCTCCATTTCCCCATCTTCCCCCTGACCCCTGCTCCCAGAGTCCTCCTTCTACTTTGCTGTTTGTTTTTTAACCTATTGAGTTTAATCAAGGCTGGTTGCCTGGATATAAATAGAACATTAATTTTTGTCTGTAAAAATGTCCTTAAATTCCAGGCTTGTCTGTCACATGATTCTACTATTTATTTGGTTTCTGTTCCCTGCATGTGAAGAGGTCTTATGGCTTGCTTTTAATCTTCATGTGGGAAAGAGACACTATGTAACATATGGGAACTGGATATCAAAGGAGGGAGTTTCTCCCTCTTGTGTCCAACTTTTATGCTGCTCTGAGATGACGTTCATGCCTGAGCAGCCAGGCCAGTCTATCTTGTAGAGGTCATTCCTGACTGACCACAAGCTAATGCAGAAGTGAGATGAACAAGTTTTTGGGGGTTTGGGTTTTCTTTTTATTTCATTGAAGGGTAATGGAAACAAATGCTTATAACCAATTATTTCCCTATCTATGTTTACAGACAGCTTAATAACTATAATAAAAGCCATTTGGTATTTATTTAGGATACACACTTTTTAAACCATGCTGGTTATAAAACCACCATAATCCTCAATAAAGGGCCTCTCTGCTCTCACTGAAATGGTTAATCCACCCTGACTGGGACTTGAAACACCAGTGAACTACTATCTCCAAGGTTGTACAAAATAAAAGACACTGTTTCTGACCTTTTGCTCTGGTGTCTAAGACCGAGACCTCTCATTTGTTCTCACAAAAGAAATCGCTTTCTTTGTCCTGAAAGTCACAGTTTATTAATTAAAGCACGATTAACAGACTAAAGGGCTGTAGACACACTGCTGTCCCTGAGCCCTCACAACACCGGAATGTCACACGTAACACTAGGAGTGTTGCAAGCCTTGCTTGGGATCTCACCAACAGCAAAGGAGAGAACCAGCTTTCTATTCCGAGCTGTGAATGATAAGGAGACTTACAGGATTTCCTGCTTATTTTTATCTACCTTTTATTTTATTTTTCTTTTATTTTATTAGCTACCATTTATTTTCTTCAGATCCATGTCACGCACATTCTATGCCTATGCACAGGAAGAACAATGTACAAACAGAACAGTGTGGCTGTGGAGTCAGGTTTAAATAGTTTCTGTACATTATGCTTTTCAGATACAGTCAGAAGAAATAATTTAGATAAACATGGCCATAGAGATGGTCTAGGTACAGGTGATTTTCCCCCAGTGACTCCTTGTGTCACTCAGAACCTTCCTTATTCTAAACTAGATAATCTTCGCTGAGAGGGGATTAAGCTTCGAAGGTGGTTGTCAGCAGGTCTCAGAGGCAGGCTTGCTGCTATATAAATCCCTTTATCTATAAGCGTCTTTCCATTTGGGGAAGTTAATGAATACACTGTTAAGTGTCATTTAAGAATCTGTGGTAACTCATTAGCAATTTTGTTCACAGTGTCTGAAGCCACTGTGCCTTTTCCTGAGACACTGAGGGCTACAATAGGCAATAGACTCAAGTCCCACCATGCTGGGAGCCAAGTCCCTCCTGCAAACATAAATTTGCAGTCTGAAAACCAAATGTCCCCATCTCCACAGTGAATTTAATGTGGAAATAAGATCTGCACGAGGAAGCACTAAGCAATTTTAAAATATCAGATTAAAACACAGCTGCTCAAATACATATTTTCAAACATTTTAGATCTTGAGAATGTTTGCCTAGAGGAATTTTTTCAATCATTTCACATGTAGCCTTGAAAGTGCTAAAATTCCAGGAGGAAGCCACTGGCAATCTTTCTGTTTATTAGAAAATGAACAGTGAAATCAGATAACTCTGGACTAAGATCAAATTATAAAATGAGTCGTTCTGAGAGTGTCAGTTTTGACAATCTGTTGAACATTTATAAGTCTTTTAGAAACTTGGAAAGTAGAGGCAAATTTATGAGCACATAAGATAGGAATGATTACAAGTTTGTAATTGTAGCTTTGTTGGTATTCCCATTATAATAGATTGTAAGCTCATTACCAAATAATTAGGCTAAAAATATAAGCATTTATTTCTATAATCTAAATAAAAACAAGCTATATAATATTATGTATCATAATTATTAGGTGTCTTTATATTGTGTAGTATTGATTTCAATCTTATATATGAGGTTATGAGCAAAATATACCACATTCTAATTTATTTGCACAATGTTCTTCACAAGCACTTCTCTATAATACTTAACTAAAACAAGCAAAATGAACAAGAGGCAAATTTTAATACCACCTATTGGCCATCATAGAGCTACTCAATAATTAATTTGATCATGCTTTTTTATTGGATATTAAAAAAATACATGTGAGAAACAGATAATTATTTTATTGGAGCATACAACTAATTATAAAACAAAATACATGCAAATACGAAGGCCATTGTTTTCATTATTTTGTTGCTTTACTATTAGAGAATTAGTTTGCACCAAGATTTTTCAGACTGTCACGCGTGTATGTGCTGTGAACCTCATGTATCATGAAGTGCCCCAGTCCTGGCTGTCATACCAAGTGACATTATTCATGTCTGCTAGGACCTCTTGATGTCTACAAAATATGCATTGGATTCTGGTTTGTCAGTATCTTAAAATTAACCCAGAAACCCCCTGAGTTGCTTTTTCAAGTGCTGATGTACAAATGAAGTTTGATATTGGTAGTATAGGTTTTCTTTCATACTGTCTTATTTTTCTTCTTTTACATTTGGTCACAATTTCATTCTATTCAAGTATTTACAAATAGTATGCTGCATCTTAAGAAAACATATTCCACAGAATATGCCACTGAAAAATGTAAGAAGTTTTTCCCCCAAGACCCTCCCTGCCCTGACCAAATTGAACTGTCCAGAACTGTAGTCACTGATTTCGGCCACATGGGACAGTTCTCATCCCATGCACACTCTTCAGTGTCTGCTCTCCCATCCTCAGCACTGATGAGTTACATGTATATTCCAGTCACACACAAGAACTCATCTTCTCATTCTCCTTTTCAAAATATTACTCAAGTTTTAAGGGAAGTTCCATTTTTTCTTTATGACTGTCTTTCCATTATGACTCTACATTGGAAGTTTATCTCCCTTTAAAAATATTTACCTACTACATTCCTTCTGGCTCTTCTGTGGTTTGACTCTTGACCTAGATTCTCCTCAAAGCTCCTAATGATTTTCTGGTAGTGGTTTAATATGATTAACACCAAGGCCCAAGGCTGCAGACAGAAGGTCAGGGCTTGCTTAATCTGTCTACCAGTTGTCAAGATGCTGATTTAATTTACTAGCCAAGTCCAGAATAAGGCAATGTTGCAGGCTGTAAGTCAACAAAGTGAATATGAATGTTTCTGTTCAATGAGAAAAAAGGCTTTCTCTCATGGTTCTATGAACCTGAGTTTATATGTTACCCTAAAAGAAAAGGCGCAAGATTTTCTTCTCTTCATCTCTAGATCTTTTCTTTGCCTTTTCCTAAAAAAATATTGTGCTCAACCTCAAATTGTTGAATATTATATTAAAATATTTAAACTTCATTGACAGATCTCTGAAAGAAACACTTACCATATTGTCCCAAAAGGCTTTCTTTCTTTTTTTTTTTTTTCCTTAGTTTTGGATTACGATCCAATATATTCCTGCACACAAAGCTCATCTGGAGGGCCGTCTATAAATACCCATGGTGCTGACGACTTCCTAGAAGCTGCTTAATTCGCTTAGTTGCACTTATTATTCTAATTTCACACATGCTCATTTTCTCTTGAATAGGAAAAATGTTTCTTGAAGTTTCTTGAAGTCGACTGTTTCCAAACCTCTTGGAACTGCTGGTTTGCTTGCTCACTTTGCATAAGCTGAAGCAAGACTGAAATCAGGAGGCACCAAAGGCACTGGCTGCAAGAGACCTCCATTACAACACTGTGTGCAATCCTGCTAACGTGCTAGACATATGTACTCTACAAGGGCAGGTTTAATAAGCACTACCTCTACTTTGGAATTGTACATTCAAAATTGGACATTTTGATTTTAGTTAGTAGAACTTGGCTAGTTGTGTCTCCATTCTAATACAATATAATCAACCTATTGCTAAGATTCCATATTTACGAAGAATAGTAAAGATAATGTACTAACCAGCTGTATGTCACTACATTAAAATCATTAAAATGTCAAAGAGAAACAATTTAAAGTTGGGAGGCTTATTTTGAACTACAGTTTTAGATGGCTCAGTCAGAGTTGATTGATGCATTGCTTGGGGCATAAGCAAGGCAGAATATCATGGCAGTAGTGGATGCTTTGGAGAGGAGACTAGTCAACTCATGGAAGTCAGGAAGTGAGAGAGAGGAGAGGGGTGAGGGAACAAAATGCCCCTGTAAAGCATGCAGTCACTGATGTCGAAATGCCTACTGAACCCATGGGCTGGGATGTCAGAAATGCATTACATTGGGAGAAGCACAGTCAGGGCCCTCAGCTCACAAATGTCCTACCTATAAATATCTCTGCAAATCAACTAAGTCTTCAGCATTGAATCTTCATGAGTCATTTCATAACAAAGTCACCAGCGATGAATATAACACCCTGGATAAAGTGATACTTTTAATTCCTCTCCTGTTGGCTGCTGACATCAGTAGGTAAGTGAAACAAATTCTTGTAGAATTTTTTGAGAATCAAATGAAATACACACACACACACACACACACACACACACACACACACACTATTTAGCTCTATAGGAAACCATGTAGAATAAAAATATTCTTTAGGATTCCTCATACTGCGGTTTCAGTCCCTGAGATACAAGCAGATGCAACATGAGGATCACCTGGAGAACTTTCCTGAAATGAACTTGTGGTCTCTCTCCCCCCTTTTTCCTGTCGTTGCTGAGACCATGAAGATGAAGAAGATCTAGCCACTCCCTTAGGTGACTGGGAGTGAGAACAGAAATTCAATAGAAATAGTTTTTCTTCTTGGTGACATCACAGAACTACCGAGTTCTTGGACTCACAACCACCATATTTTATATGAAAGAAAAATAAAATTAAGTGCTAACATTGTATTTTTCCTACAACAAATATTGACCCTAAACTTAATTCATATATATTTGTTAACAGTGCATGTTTTCTAATGTAAACTAACACACAGTTACCAATAAAGGAAGTTTCCTTATTTTCCATAAGATGCGTAATAGAACAAATTGGGCATTATAAGGATAAATGATTGTTACAGGGTATAAGATCATCTATTTTGAGTCAGTTTTATAACTGGCCATCACACATATCACATGATAATAGACCCAATATTTGGGGAGCTGTGACTGCAGACATTTAGAAAAGCTAAAAGGAGACTTCCACCTCTGAACACAGGCCCTGATCGGCCACTCCTCTGCTGCAGCACAGACACTGCCTGCCCAGAACACAGCTGGGAGGGTAGCAGCAGGGGAACAGCTGGGCCCCTTGGTCTTAGGCGCACACCTCAGAGTTAAGAAACTCAGCTTCAGAGGGGAACACCGTCTGCACAGAGAAGGACTAGAATAATAGCAGCAAGGAAGCAGAGGAGTTCCTAAAAGCACAGCTAAGAGATCAGAGTTCAGAAGGTGACTTCCTCCACCTGAACCTCAGCATGGAGACAGCTTCTTTGCTTCAGTGCATAGCACAGCCAACCCAATACACTGCTGGTGTAATAGCAGTGGGGGAACAGACAAGTCCCTGGGCACACAACTGGCATAACACTGCGACCTCACAGCTGACCCTCTGAGCACATAGCTAATTAAGAGCCTTCAGAGCCTTAAGAGCCCTCAGACCAACAACTCACTAGAAGCCAACCAAGAACTAACCAAGAGAGAATTGGGGAAAAATGGGTAGACGACCGTGCAAAAATACATACAACAGTACAAAAGTCAACAAGACACCACCAGAAGAAGCAAGTAGCTCTAAAGCTTCAAGACTTGAACATAACAACAAAGAGGGAACAGAAGAAAACAACCTTAAAAACACATTTATGAAACTAATAGAAGCTTTAAAAGAGGATATTAAAAACTCCCTTAAAGAAATAGGAGAAAATACAAAGAGAAAATTAAAAGAGATAAACAAAGCCCTGAAAGACAATAAAGAAAACCAAGAAAAAGAAAACAAACAGGTGAAAGAAATTTGCCAAGAATTAAAAACCAAAATAGAAGCAATAAAGAAGGCACAAACTGAGACAAAACTAGAAGTAGAAAACCTGAAAAAATGACCTGGCACTACAGATTCAAGCATAACCAACAGAATCCAAGAGATGGAAGAGAGAATTTCTGGAGTGGAAGACTCAATAGTGGTAATGGATACATCAGTTAAAGAAAACACTAAAACCAAAAAAGTCATGACACAAAATGTCCAGGAAATTTGGAACACCATGAAAAGACCAAAGCTGAGAATAATTGGAATAGAAGGAGAAGAATACCAGCTCAAAGGCACAGAAAATATATACAACAAAATCATAGAAGAAAACTTCCCCAACCTAAAGAAGGAAATGCCTATAAAAATACAGGAAGCCTACAAAACACCAAATAGACTAGACCCACAAAAAAAGACTGCTCATCATATAATAATCAAGCCTCTAAACATACAGAATAGAGAAAAGAATACTAAGAGCCACAAAGGAAGAAGGTCAAATTACCTATAAAGTCCCATCAGAATAACACCCAACTATTCAATGGAAACAATGAAAGCAAGAAAGTCCTGGTCAGACATTATACAGACACTAACAGTGCATAGATGCCAACCTAGACTACAGTACCCAGCAAAACTGTCAATCAACATAGATGTAGTAAACAAGATATTTCACGACATAACCAGATTTAAAAAATACCTAACCACAAACCCCGGCTTACAAAAAGCTCTAGAGGGAAAACTACAACCTAAGGAAACCAGAAACACCCATGTAACTACGACAATTGATAAGCCCACAGAAGAAACCCATACACCCCTGAAAAAGGAAATGCAAGCTACTACCAAAAATGATGAAAAATATTGATCATTGTTCATTAATATCCCTTAATATCAATGGACTCAATTCACCTATGAAAAGACACACCCTAATACAATGGATACAAAAAAGAAACCATCTTTCTACTGCATACAAGAAATGCACCTCAACTTTAAAGACAGACACAGGCTCAGAGTAAGAGGTTGGGAAAAGACTTTCCAATCAAAGGGCCCTAAGAAACAAGCTGGGGTTGCCATTCTAATATCTAACAAAATAGACTTTAAACTAAAATCAATAAAAAGAGACCTAGAAGGTCACTACTTATTCATCTCAGGAAAAATTCACCAAGATGAAATCTCAATCCTGAATATCTACGCCCCCAACAGAAGGGCACCTATATATGTAAAAGAACCACTTTTAAAACTTAAACTCCATATCAAACCTCACACACTAATAGTGGGAGGCTTCAATACCCCACTTTTACCCTTGCATAGGTCAACCATACAGAAACTCAACAGAAAACTAATAGATCTAACAGAAGTTATGACCCAAATGGACTTAGTAGATATACACAGAACCCTCCACCCAAACACAAAGGAATATATGTCATAGAACTTTCTCTAAAATTGATCACATAATAGGTCATAAAGCAAATATCAACAGGTAACAAAAAATATGTATAACACCTTCTATCATTTCAGATCACCAGGGTCTAAAGTTAGAGTTGAACAACATCAAGAATCACAGAAAGCCTACCAACTTATGGAAACTAAACATCACCCAACTGAACCACCTCGGGGTAAAGGAAGAAATTAAAAAGAAATCAAAGACTTCCTAGAATTCAATGAAAATGAATCCACAACATCCCTCAATTTATGGGATACAATGAAAGCAGTCTTAAAGGGAAATTTCATACCACTAGATGCATACATGAAAAGAATAGAGAAATTCCACACGAGAGAACTATCAGCATGGCTAAGGACCCTAGAACAATTAGAAACAAACTCACCTAGAAGGAATAGACAGTGGGAAATAATCAAACTTAGAGCTGAAATGAACACGATTGAAACAACAACAACAAAAAAAAAAAACACAAAAAAAATCAATGAATCAAAGAGTTGGTTCTTTGAGAAATAACCCTAATATCCAAGCCACTCAAAGACACATCAAAGAAAGAGAATTACAGACCAGTTTCTCTCATGAAAATTGATACAAAAATTTTCAATGAAATTCTGGCAAACTATATACAACAGCATATAAAAAATATCATCCACCATGATCAAGTGGGCTTCATCCCAGAAATGCAAGGATGGTTCAACATATGGAAAATTGTAAATGCCATCCATCGTATAAACAAATTGAAGGGAAGAAAACACATGATCATATACTTAGATTCTGAAAAAGCCTTCAACAAAATCCCACATACCTTCATGATAAAAGTCCTGGCGAGTGCAGGAATACAGAGAAAATACCTAAATATAATAAAGGCGATTTACAAAAAGCCGATGGCCAACATCAAACTAAATGGAAAAAAAACTCAAAACAATCTCACTAAAATCAGGAACTAGACAAGGATGTCCTCTCTCCCCTTATCTATTCAATATAGTTCTCAAAGTTTTAGCTAAAGCAGTAAGAGAATGAAAGGAGATTAAGGGAATACAAATTGGAAAGAAAGAGGTCAATATATCTCTATTTGTTGATGACATGACTATATACATAAGTGACCCACAAATTCTACCAGGGAATTTCTACAACAGATAAACACCTTCAACAATGTGGCAAGATACAAGATTAAGTCAAGGAAATCAGTAGCCCTCTTATAGACTAAAGATAAATGGGCTGAAAAAGAAATAAGGGAAACATCACCCTTTATAATACCTGGAGATAGCATTAAACACATTGGTGTCACTATAACCAAAGAAGTATCAGATATGTTTGACAAAAATTTTAAATCTCTGAAGAAAGAAATTGAAGAGGATATAAGAAAATGGAAAGATCTCCCATGTTCCTGAATAGGTAGGATCAGCTTAGTGAAAATAGCAATCTTACCAAAAGCAATCTACAGAGTCAATGCAATTCCCATCAAAATCCCAAGACAATTTTTCACAGACATTGAAAGAACAATACTCAACTTTATTTGGAATAACAGGAAAGCCAGGATTGCCAAAATAATTTTGCTCAACAAAAGAACCTCAGGAGGCATCACTATCCCCAACTTCAAATTATACTATAGAGCCACAGTAACAAAAACAGCTTGGTACTGGTATAGAAACAGACTTGTGAATCAATGGAATAGAGTTGAGGACCCAAACATTAACCCACCACTTATGAGCACTTGATTTTTGACAAAGAGCCCAAATATATTCAATGGAAAAAAGATAGCATCTTCAACTAATGGTGTTGGCATAACTGGATGGCAGTGTGTAGAAAAATGAAAATAAATCCAAACCTATCACCTTGCACAAAATTTAAATCGACGTGGCTCAAAGACCTCAACATAAACCCAGCAACACTGAACTTAATAAAAAAAAATTGGGAAATACCCTCCCATGCATTGGCACTGGTGACCACTTGCTAAATATAATACCAGTAGCACAGACACTAAGAACAACAATCAGTAAGTGGAACCTCCTGAAGCCAAGTTTCTGTAAGGCCAAGGACACAGTCAATAAGACAAAATGACAAACTACAGAATGGGAAAATATTTTTACCAACTCTACAAGTGACAGAGGATTGATCTCTAAAATATATAGGGAACTCAAAAACTAAAGCTCAAAACCCTTAAAAACCCAATTAAAAAGTGGGGTTCAGAACTAAAAAGAGTCTTCTCAGCAGAACTAAAAATGGCTGAAAAGCATATGAAAAAGTGCTCAACATCTTTAGCCATCACAGAAATGCAAATCAAAACAACTTTGAGATATCACCTTAAACCTGTCAGAATGGTCAAGATTAAAAACACAGATGACAACCTTTGCTGGTGAAGATGTGGAGCAAAGAGAACACTCCTCCATTGTTGGTGGGAGTGTAAACTTGTTTAGCCACTTTGGAATGCAGTATGGCAGTTTTCAGAAAATTAGGAATCAATCTCCCCAAGGATCCAGCAATTCCACTACTGGACAAATACTCTAAAGATGCACATTCAAACCCTAAAAGCATTACCTCAACTATGTTCATAGCAGCATTATTTGTAATAGCAAGAAACTGGAAACAACCTAGATGCCCCTCACCTGAAGAATGGATTAACAAACTGTGGTACATCTACACAATGGAGTACTACTCTGCAGTAAGAAAAAAATGATACTCTAAAATTTGCAGGCTAATGGGTTAGGGTTAGGGTTAGGGTCAGAAAATCCTCCTGAGCAAGGTATCACAATCCTAGAAAGAGAAGCACTCATTAGTGGACTTTAAAAAAAAAAATGTATTAAAAGAGAGAGTACTCAAGACCAGAACATAGCTAAATGACACAATGCCTTACTTCTGCATTGATGGCTTCTGGCAGAGGAGTGGGTAAGGAAAGACTTGTTTTCTTTAAGTATCTGGCCACAGGGAGTTTAATTATACTCCAGTATGCAAAGAAGCAGCATGAATGGTCAGTTTTGTAAATGAGGAGATCATAAGAGTGGGCATTATACTGAGAGGTCTGATATCTGAGTTTGATGGGGTGCATGATGTAAAAACACTAAATAATAAATAATATATAAAAAAATCTAAAAAAAGAAAAAAGAAATACTATGATTAATATCAGGGTTTCAATGGCTTTGTAACTTTTAAAGGCTTGGTTTATTCTTTTAGGTTTTTTTGGAATAATATATGTATTTGTCATAGTTCTTTAAATTACAGTAGAATTCAGTAGTAAGTTCATATTTTCTTGTGTTTGTTTTTGTTATTACTGTTTTTTATTTTTAGTATGGGGCATTTTATTAGTATTTTAAGTATTTCAAAGTTATAAAGTATGTATTTGTTAAAATCATTGATTGAATTTAGGTTTAATTTTGCTATCTAAAAACTCACCAGTTTTTTTCAGAATCTTCAATTTATCGAAACAAATTTATAATGTATGTCTTTATGATTTTTGGAATTTCATTTATATCTGTTATCATGTTTGTTTTTCAATTTCTAGTTTTATTGAAGTAGGTCTTCCCTTTTTTGTTTAATTTGGTTAAGAATTTGTCATTTGTGTCTAGTCCTTAATAAATAAATAAAAGCTAAAATGCATAACATACTTATGTACATATATATTTTTTCATTAGATACTTAAATTTTTCACAAATAATTTTTGGTCTAGAGTCTCATGTTCTTAGATTATATTCCTCTGTCACAAAGAAAAGATGCATAGATTTTTTTCATGCATCCTACATATCTGAAAGTGAAGAGTACAAAAACATGAATGGAGTATGGTGGCAATAATTAGATTCAATTGCAGGCTGGTTACTTATCTGATGCATCAGTCTCGTGCCCCAATTAAACTGTAAATACTTATAGGTCATGAACCTTAGAATTGTTTACAAATGGGAGTCCTTCAAGTCAAATACACAAACACCAAATGTTAGTAATATTAAGAAACTGGACTTTCACTGGATACCACAGTGTTAAAGGAATGTTTTTTTTTTTGTAAATGAAAAACTCATGTTTAAATTCAGTAGTACTGATTACAGAAAGGAGGATGGCAAAAGAATATCTAAATAAGCCTCCAAGTGGACCAAAGCATGCACACACAGAAGCTCACACTCCCTACAGTCCTTCTTCCTCTTTCAGTGGCTTTCCTTGAATTCATGCACTTCTAGCCTGCTGGAGGGTCTTTTGAGTAAAGCCTTTGTTTCTCAAAAAAAAAAAAATTAGTCACTAAAAGGGGAGAGATTCTACTTAGTGCCAAGATGTGGAGATATAAATGCTGAGACATACTTCACTCCAACTCATGTAAGTTTGTAATTGATGTGCATCCATCTACCTACAGACCACACTGCCTCTGTGACAGCCAAAAGAGCAGAGCTGATGTCAGAGATAACTGTGTGCTACCCAGAAAGCCCTTCCCTCTCACTGGAATACCACAGTGTTAAAGGAATGTTTTTTTTTTTTGTAAATGAAAAACTCATGTTTAAATTCAGTAGTACTGATTACAGAAAGGAGGATGGCAAAAGAATATCTAAATAAGCCTCCAAGTGGACCAAAGCATGCACACACAGAAGCTCACACTCCCTACAGTCCTTCTTCCTCTTTCCTGCACAGGATCCTGCACAGGATCTATGCAGCCTCAAGAGACAACAGAAGATCTGGTAATCACACCTGGAGTTGGGGCTAAATGGCTGGCTCTCAGTTGAAATTGTGACTTAGAAACACAATCAGAGAGCCCTCCCTATAACTTCATAAAGTTTGTCTGTGAGACAATTAATGAAAAGCTGATACTCTTCCAGAGGTTGTATCTATCACTCAAGCACAATGTCTCCTGGAATTCAGAAAGACCACCACAGAAGGGGAAATGGCTTGTATGAAAGCACCTGATAAATCAGTAAAGGGTAGTGCCAATCCTGCAGAGCTCCCTGGCAGAGGGCTTTCTTATTCTTCTTTTTGTTTGGTCATGGGGATCACATTAATGCAATTTCTAGACAATTCAGGAAGGAGAGAGCATGGAAACTGAAGCTTCTCAGGTCTCTGGTCTTTCCTCAAGTTTTATATTCTCCTTTTGAAATGTAATACCCCAAATTACTGTAATTTGTTAAACAAACTATAACATTTTAGAAATAATGTGAGAAAAACATCAAAGTGAGAAGACAAGAAAATCTGGGAAACACTGACTTCTAGACTCTCAATACAAGCTTGGCATCATTAAATCATGACTGTGGTCACCTACTTTGGGTCTGCACATGACCCATCATTCATGGGATGCGATGGGGCTCCAGGTAAAGGGCCCCACCTTTTATTTATTGGCTATTTATAGATTCTGGTAGACATGTGTCACTGTTGTTAGTAATATATCTACTGCCAAGCATAATAAGTTCCAACAAATAGCTCTAAAGCAATGCTCACATATATGACCTTGCATCCTCAGTAGTTTACAAAGCAAAACAAACAAACAAATAAATAAATAAATACATAAATAAGAAAAATGTGTGAGGAGTGGTTAGACAAGGACCACAGGGACAAGGAAGGAGATGGAGACTGATAGTTGTTAGTGTGCACTGTGAACACATGTAAAATTATCTAGGAAAAATTTAATTAATTAAAAATAAATAAAACTGTCAACATGAAGGAAGAAGCAATGTGGCAAATTGTCACATAGTGATGGATGGCAACTCAAATCATAGTTTCTAAAGGGAATTAAAAGAAATGTGATTTCACTCTGAGTGATGAAGTAGCATTTCCAATGAGTAAACTGAACAGTGGATATTAAAAGAATTAATATTGTTAAAATGCTCAAACACTCAAGATGATTTATAAATTCAATCCAATCCCTGACAGAATTCCAGTGTCATCTTCTAGAGAAATAGAAAATAATCTTAAAATTATACACATATACATAAGATTCAAATAGTCACAACAATTTAAAAAACATTAAAGCTTGAGGTATTACAATTGCTGACTGTAAAATATATGAGAATACCTCTGGAATTAAAACAGCATGGTGCTGCCCAAAAGACACAGATGTGTCAGATATAGAATAGAATGTTAAGAAATAATAAACACATATATAATCAAATGACTTTTGACAAAGAAACCCTACACAGAGGGAAGAATAAATTTTTCTGTATATAACTTGGAAAATTGGGCACATGTACACAAAGGATGAGGTTGGCCCCATATCTTTTGCTACACACAAAAATCAACTCAAAATGGATTAAATATTTTTCACATAAATCCTAAAAATAAACAATTCATAAATGAAAACTAGGAAAGAATCTTCATGACACTGTCCTTTATCAGTGTTTCTTGGATTGGACAATATCAAAACAAATAATACTGTAAATTAGTAATGATATATCAAACTTCTGCACACCAAGGAGACAAGCAAACAAGGAGGCAGTGGTATAGGAGAAAAAATTCCCAAAGTCTATCTGAGATCCAACAGAAATGGAAAACAGAGCTGAGCGTAAACCTCTGACCTAAAACAACTGTCATAGAACTTGAATGGACATTCTCCCTGACACAAGTGATAGACAAGTAACCACATTATACACAAAAATATGCTCAGCTTCACTCAACATCAGAGAAATACAAAAGGCTTCATGCATGTTAAGACAGTCATTGCTAAAAGTTAAAAGAAGAAACTCCAGCACATGTTAGTTAGTGTTGGAGTGAAGAAACCAGAACCCCAGTGTACCTTGGTTGTAAAGAGCAACAGCATGCCCACGGTGGAGGATGGCTACAGGGAGGGAACTCCACAAATAATGTAGAACAGAAATATCATGTAATTCAGTGAAACCATTTCTATCTACCCAAAAGACTTGAAATCAAAAGCTCCAGGAGCTGTCTACATTCCCACTTTCATTCCTACATTGCTGACAGCAACTGTGATGTGGTAACAGCCTCAATTTCTATGACCGATGAATAGTAAACAAATTGGTTCATAAATACAACTGAATATTATTTAAGTTCTAAAAGAATATAACCTTGCTGTAATTAATAACTTGAATCTACCTTGAAGAAATTGTAAGTAAAATAACCTGATCACAGGAAGATCACTACTTCCAATTCCATTTAGATTACTTAATAAAATAGTTCAAACATAGAGGCAGAGAGCCAGATAGGCAAAAGAATGGGAGACAAGGGTAATGGGAAATTACATCCAATGAAATAAAAGGTTGAGTTATATAAAAAGTAAGTTCTATAGATTCTTTTTTCAGTCCAACAGTAAAATTGTGGTTAATAATACCACATTATGCACTTTAAAATTCATTAATGGGTGAGTTCCGGGACTAGATGACTCAGTAGGTTGAATGTTTGCTATGCAAGCAGAAGAAACTGAGTTCGATCTATACTCCACCCAGACTACAGTAACAAGGACAAAAATACTTGGGGATGTTGACTCACATCTTAAGCCCTGTGCTAAAGGTGGAAACAGGAAGATTTGTAGGCATGACAGGCTAGCCAGCCTAGTCATTAGGGCAACTCAAAAACAGCAGCAAATCCACAGAGATGGAGGGTATCTGAGGAATGATGTCCATCTAAGGCTGCCTGTACCTCTGCTTACACACATATAGACTGAATTTCAGGAGTAGACTACAGGAAAGAATAGAGGAAGAAAAGACACACCTTTAGCAATTAGAATAAGATTATTTCTAAGATGTTCTGTCTCACATGATTTAACACTGGTTCACAGTCCTAGACACTGAGATAAATAAAGGCTGTAGGAAAATGAAAACTGTTTTTTTAAGCTAAGGCTATCCCACTAAATTAATAATTTGCAGCCAAATTGGAGAAGTAGGTTTGCCCAATTTTAATAAAATTTCTTTTCTGACATTTTCATCTTTTTTTTAATCACTTTGTTTAACCTTCTAATATTATTTGTTAAAAGTCCACTTAAGACATTTTCTTTTCAGGAGCTTACAGGAATGATGAAGTTTTTTTGTTTGTTTGTTTTTTATCTGATTATGTTGGTGGCTGTAAAAGTCCATGCTGCATTAAAATTCATAGAACTGAACATCACAAAAATAAAATTTTAAATAGCTCTTAGTGCTGCTGAAGGCTCTCACTCTTGCATAGTCTATTTGAATTGCTCATACTATAATTTCCTTATTCTTCTCAGCAGAAAGCAAAGAACACAGGCAGGACATTTTCACCCATGCCCATTATAGCTTCTGTTCTGTTTGCCTGCCTGCAGTACCACACACAATTCCTCTAACATCAAATATAAATGTAAAATAAGGTAATAAGAGTGAGGTATAAATTCATTTCCCTTGTATACTAAATGTGCTCACCAAGGGGAATATTTAACAGCAGACAAGTAAACAGTGTGGATCTACTAAGGTAGAAAATCATATGAATTTAGGTCAGTCTCATACAGCTCATGGTAAGCCCAATGGTGAATGAAATTCCCCACATGTATAGAGTTTTTGTACACTAGCCAGGACACTGGAGACATGTCACTTATAATTTGTGCTACCTTTCAGGAGAAAAAAAAAACACCTTAGGTGACACTGTCTGTAGTCAATATGAACATACAGCTTAAATCTAGGATGCCATGCAAGGTACCAGTGCTACTCGGTGTATTTAGATTGCAGCTATAATCCTCATTCCTAAGACTTTTCAAATATCTCTCAGCTTGTTTCTCACTGATAAGTAGAAAAAGCATCTCTACCAAGCTCTACAGCTGCATGGATGAAATGTAATAGTGTATAAAAATAATAGTAACTGACATTCTGTATTTTCCATGTCCAAGGCTCCATTCCAAGCTTTATTTCATACTCACCTGCATGTAGAAGAATCTCTCAAGATCATTGCTATTATGTCCCAGCAACAGACATGCCAACAGACAGAAAATTTGACAGTAAATCAGCCTCTTGCCTTTTGATTTTAATTTTTTTCTCCCTTTTAGTCACTTATGTGTTCTGGGGATAGAATCCCAGGACTCATGCACGTTGGATAGGACTAGGTTTGAATTGTCTTTCCAGGTCAGGTAGGCCTTGAATTTATTATGTTCTTCCTGTCTCTATCTTCCAATTGACTAGAATGTCCGGCAACATTATGTAACTCAAAAAAGGTTATATGCTAATCCACTGAAAAGTGAGCACGGAGACTCAGTGTGCCCACTACAGTCATCTCCTTGGCACTAACACTACCCAGTGACTGAGCACAAAGTAGAGGCTCCACTCAGCTGCAGCTCTAAGTGAAGCATTTTTATTTTGTATGGACTCCAAGTAAGCTCCATTCTGTCCAGAACTATAAATGTTAATGAGTAAATAAAACAACTTTGCTGACACTGATCATTTCTGTGTTAAATGAAAACATTTTTTTAACAGTGCAGTAAAGACATAAATACCTTTTTAATGTTCTTCCTATTCATCAAAAACAAAACTTCTGCTATAAAAAAAAAAAAAACCAGGCCTTACTATCTCTTCTGAGCTATGTACCCAGATGTCCATCTACTTCCTGTCATTTCCAGATGCATATTCTTCCTGGTCATAGTGGACAGATCAAAAACTAAGTGAATGAATAAAAGAAATGGCCATAAAATTGAGCAGCAAAGCTGATATAAGATCTTTCTAGTGAATGATTTGTCTTAACCCCAGAAGAGATTTAAGGAGGAAAGAAAGAAAGAACTGATCCAACAGAAAAGCTCCCCAGACAAAAAGAGGGTAGACAAGGGAATTAGGACACATCCAGGGACATCAAAGGTGACCGGAGTAGAAGCTAAAATATCACCAAAGATTAAGGTCTCTGTTCACAATTGAGATCACAGCCAGATCTCAGTAATGTCTTAAAGACTCATTTCTGTGACAAAGACCTTGTAGTAAAGGAAGGAAACAGTCATATTCTCTCATGCAGTGGGTTATGTAGACAAAAATCACATGATGACATGCTTCACATAGGCTAGAAAGGATTTTGAAAATTTCACCACAGAGAGAGGTAAATATTTGGAGAAGTAACCATGTTTTATACTGGTTAGGACATTATACCATACATGATGTATCCAAGCATCACTTGGCATGCCATAAAAATGTACAAGTTTCTATGCCAATTTAAATAAACCAGTCAAGTTTCCTGTGGCTGACCCTGCTTTCCAGTCCCATGCCACATATTTTTCTTTGGAGTAAGTTGATTAAGTTGTAATTTGCATGCCCTAAAATCCCTCCCATTTATTCCACCAAAAAGGATATTCATATCATTGTACAACCTCCATGACATGAATTTTAGAAGAGTCTGTTAAGCCATGGAATTGAATTTTGCCAAAATAGATATTTTAGCTCTTGAGATTTGTAGTGGCTCCTTTGTAGTGACTCCTTTGCATTTTAAATATTCTCTTTGTTCAGGTCTTCCTGAGACAACCTGTGGGCATCACCTGAGTACAGATACCCCAGAACAGAAGCATGCTCATGTCTCCCTCTCATTTCTTCATCCTGAGGTCTTTTCATTATACCTTAAGAGTCTGTGATTAGTGTCTTCTCATTCTTCTGTATCTCTTTATATGAAACCTGGCATTGCTCATTGTTGTGACTGTGAAACACACACACACACACACACACACACACACACTCCAAGATTCTAAACATATAAAAGGCTGTGGCAACCCTTTTTCCTTTGTATTAATCTTCATGACATGGTAAATTCTCAGCCTCATACTTGCCACTGGAGTAGATGGCTACATCTTCATATCTTGCTAATCTATCTTCACACATCTTCAGAGCCATCTTCCTAAGAATTTACTTTGCTGGCAGGATTCTAAGGTGACTCCCAATATTACAGTCTCTTATTGCCCATGACTTATGGATTTCTATCCTTTTCAACTTGAGAAGAACTGTGAATACAATGGACTGTTGCTCCCATGATCTAAAAAACAGCTGTTGAGATCAAATTATTTGAAAATGAGATAATCTGAGTGGCTCTGACCCAGTCACATAAATATCTAAGAAAACATGACCCTAAAATCAAACAGACATGAGCTGAGAGATTCTCCATTGCTGGCTTTGGAGAGGAAAGGAGACATGTAGCCAAAACTTAAGATAAGTCTTAAGCAGCCAGGATATCACCCCTGTTGACAGTCAGCAGGAAAGCATGGACTCAGTTCTACACTCACACAGAACCATAGAAATGGGAGCATGACCTTAAACTCCAGTGAAGAGTTCATCCCAACATGACTTCAACCCCTAAACATACCAAGAGAGAACCCTATTAACATAAACTCATGTCTTCTTTTAATTCACTGAGTTTATATAAATTATATCAATAGAAGAACTAATACATGAACTTTTTTCTATTTGAAAGATTTCATCTAACTACTATATGGCAAAACTAATGCATTGTTTTTAACATTTGAGGATGTCTCCTCAGATGATATTTCATCCACAAAATATGGATATTTCTTATTCTTTATGGTATGTGTTTGTCCCAAACTACCCATCAATATCTTCAATATACTCTCATTTGAACAAAACCCTGCATAAAGAGTGATGGATAAAAGATCTGTTGTGGAGACTTTGAAGCTCTAGAAGGCACACTATGACTAAAGTGTTTGATATACAGCCTCTAGGAGAAGAGCCTTTCACACTCACACATGACACCACCTAGAATGATACCCTTTGGTGCTATCATCTCTGCAGAATGTCAGTCCATGAAGCAAAAAGAGGAAAATGAGCAAAATTTTAAAATGAATGAAGATACAGCCTCTGTCTGAAGAGCCCCAGCAGAAGAGGTGAGTTACTCTCCTCCATGCCGGCCAGCCAGGCCATCTAGGACAGCCCCCAGGTCTGGGAACAGAGCATAAAATGTACCCCCCCCCCAATCTATCTCAGTTCCAGCTGCAGGCAAGCAAGCAGGAAACCTGCCTACAAGTCTAACTATCTACACACCTCATTGGACCCTCTACTTCATAAGCCTCAAACCATTTCCAAAACCCACCCATCCCCTAGCCTCACTTGCTTCCTGAGACACAGCCTCTGGAAAGCCCTAGCAGAAGAGCTCCAGGTGCAGTTGCTTTCTAAGACACAGCCTCTGGAGAGGAACATCACAAGAGCTCTAGCTGCAGATCTCAATTTCTCCCTGAGAAACAGATTCCACTGCCTCCAAGTTCTCCACAAGCTCAAAATGCACAAAGAACATCTAATAGACCAAAAGCAGCTAGCTGAAACACAGACAACACATGCACTGATCAGCAGAAGAGATAGGTAGATGCTAGTGCAAAAATTCATTCAACAACATGAAGAATAATATGGCACCATTAGGACATAGTGGTTCTACAACAGCAAGATCTGAACATTCCAATATAGAAGAATCAGAGGAAAGCAATCTTAAAAATATCTTTATAAAGATGATAGAAGCCTTTAAAGAGAAAATTAAAGAAGAAATGAAAAACTCTCATAAAGAAATAGAGGAAAAGACAAGCAAAAAATTGGAAGAAAACACTAAATTTCTTAAAGAAAGTCTAGAGAACCAAAAAACAAAGCAAGAAACTAGGTGATGGAAACAGTGGCGCAAGACTTAATCCTGAAATAGAAAACAATAAAGAGGACAAACTGAGGGAATGTAGGAAATGGAAAATCTGAAAAAAAATGGCTTGAACTACAGATGCAAGCATAACCAACAGAATACAAGAGATGGAAGAATCTCTGATGTAGAAGATTCAATAGTGGAAATAGATACATCAGTCAAAGAAAGTATTAAAATTTTAAAAAATCATAACACAAAATGTGCAAAAAATATGGCAAACCATGAAAAGACTAAACCTAAGAATAATAGGAATAGAAGCAGAAGAATACCAGCTCAGAAGGCACAGAAAGTATATTCAACAAAAATCATAGAAGAAAACACTCCCATCTGAAAAACGAAAATGCCTATGAAGATGCAAGAAGCTTACAGAACACCAAATAGACCAGACCCACAAAATGTCTGTTCTCCACATAACAATCAAAACACTAAACATACAGAATAAAAAAAAAAGAATTTTAAAAGCTGCAAAGGAAAATGGGCAAGTAACTTGTAAAGGTAGATCCATCAGAATAACATTTGACTTCTCAATGGACACTTTTGAGAAGCAAGAAAGTCCTAGACAGGTGTTATGAGGAAACTAAGAGACCATAGATGCCTAAGAGACCATAGACTACTGTATCCAGAAAAAAACTATCAATCCCGATTGATGGAGTAAACAAGATATCCCATGACAAAACCAGATTCAAACAATTTGTATCCTCAAATCCAGCCCTACAGAAAGCACTAGAAGGAAAAATCCAACTAAGGAAACTGGAAACAGTCACTAAGCAAGAAAAAATAGATAATCCCAGAGAAGAAAGCCACAAAGAAGGAGAACACACACACTACCACCAAAATAACAGGAATTAACAGTCACTGGTCATTAATATCCCTTAATATCAATGGAATCAATTTACCTATTTTTAAAAAAAGGCTAACACAGTAGATACAAAAAACAGGATCCATCCTTCTGCTGCATACAAGAAACACATAACAGTTTCAAAGATAGACACTGGCTCAGAGTAAAGGGCTAGAGAAAGAATTTCTAATTAAATGGAATCAAAAAGCAAGCTGGTGTAGCTACCCTAATATCTAACAAAATTAATTTTGAACTAAATTCAATCAAAAGAGATCAGGAAGAACATTACTTATTCATCTCAGGAAAATTCCATCAAAAAGAAATATCAATCCTGAACATTTATGCTTCAGTACAAGGGGGCCCACATATATATTAAAAAAATTACTAAAGTTTAACCTTACACCAAACCCCACACAAATAGTGGGAGACTTCAATACCCCACTCTCACCAATGCATAGGTCTTCCAGACAAAAATTGAACAGAGAAATAAGGGAGGTAAGAGATATTATGACTCAAATGGATTCAACAGATATATACAGAACATTCCACCCAAATACCAAAGTGTGTAACTTCTCAGCATCACATGGAACTTTCTCTAGAACAGACAACATACTCGGTCATAAAACAAATATCAATACATAAAAAAATGGGAATAACCCTTATATTCTATCAGATCACCATGGAATAATGTTAGAGTTCAACAACAACACAAACCACAGAATGCCTAAAAATTCATGAAAACTGATCATCTCTCAATTGAATGACATCTACATCTGGAAAAAAGTAAAAAAAAGAAATTAAAGACCTCCTAGAATTTATTGAAAATGAATCCACAACATACCCAAACTATGGGACACAATGAAAGCAGTGCTAGGAGGAAAGCTCATAGCACTAGGTGCCTACATGAAAAAAAGGAGACATCTCCCACAAGAGACTTAACAGCACAGGTGAAAGCTCTAGAACAAATAAAAGTAAACTCACCCAGAAAAAATAGATGGCAGGAAAGAATCAAACTCAGGGCTGAAATCAATAAAATTGAAACAAAGATAACAATAGAAAAAAATATTAATGAAACAAAAAGTTGGTTCTTTGAGAAAGTCAACAAGATAGACAAATCCTTATCCAAAGTAACTAAAAGGCAGAGAGAAAAACATCCAAATTAGCAAAATCAGAAATGAAAATGGTGACACCAAAGAAATCCAGGGACTCATTAGATCATACTCCAAAAATCTGTACACAAAATTAGAAAACCTAAAAGAAATGGACAGCTTTCTGGACAGATACCATTTACCAAAACTAAATCAAGAACAGATAAATGACCTAAATAGACCTATAAGCCATGAGGAAAAAGAAGCAGTTACCAAAAAATCTCCCAGCCAAAAAAAAAAACAAGGCCACATGGCTTAAATGCAGATTTCTACCAGAATTTCAAATAAAACTAATAACAATCCTCCACAATTGTTCCACAGATTAGAAACAGAAGGAATGTTGCCAAAGTCTTTTTATGAAGCTATAGTCACCTTGTTACTCAAACTGCACAAAGGTACAACAAAGACAGATAATTACACACAAATCTACCTCATGAATACTGATGCAAAAATACTCAATAAAATAACGGTAAACTGAATTCCAAAAATCATCTACCATAATCAAGTAGGCTTTAACCCAGAGATGCAGGGATGGCTCAACTACAAAAATCTGTTAGTGTCATCTATCATAGAAAAACAACCTGAAAAAAAAAACTCATGATCATCACATTAGATGCTAAAAAATACCTTTGACAAAATCCAACACTCCTTCATTATAAAAGTCCTGGAGAAATCAGGATACAGGGAAAATACCTAAACATAATAAAGGCAACATACAGCAAGCCAACAGTCATCATCAAACTAAATGGAGAAAAACTCAAAGCAATCCCATTAAAATCAGGAATGAGATAAGGCTTTTCACTCTATATTATCTATTCAATATAGTTCTTAAAGTTTTAGCTAGAGCAATAAGACAGCAAAAGGAGATCAAGGGCATGCAAATTGAAAAGGAAGAAGTCAGGCTGGAGAGATGGCTCAGAGGATAAGAGTGCTGACTGTTCTTCCGGAGGTCCTGAATTTGACTTCTGGCAACCATATCGTGGCTAACAGCCATCTATAATGAGATCTGGTACCCTCTTCTGTACATTGTATCCTAAATAAATACTTTTAAAAAAAAAGAAAAGAAAGAAGTCAAACTGTCATTATTTGAAGAAGATATTATAGTATACATAAGTGACCCCAAAAATTTTCCCAGGGAACTCCCACAACTGATAAACACCTTCAGCAAGGTAGCATGATACAAGATCAACTAAAAAAGATCAACTCCTATACACAAATGAAAAAGAAATGACGCAAATAACAAAGAGGTGAAAAAGAAATCAGAGAAACATCACCCTTTACAATAGCTGCAAATAACATCAAATATCTTGGGGTAACTCTAACCAAGGAAGTGAAAGACCTGTATGACAAGAACTTTAAGTCATTGAAGAAAAGAAATAAAAGAAGATATCAGATAATGAAAAGATCTCCCATGGACTTAGGTAGGTAGGATCAATATAGTAAAAATGGCAATCTTACCAAAAGCACTCTATAGATTGAATGCAATCCCCATCAAAATCCCAACACAATTTTTCACAGATCTCAAAACAACAATACAACAATATTCAACTTCATATAGAAACACAAAAAAATCCCAGGTTTTCCAAAAATAAACCCTGTTCAATAATGGAACTTCTGGAAGTATCATCATCCCTGACTTTAAGCTCTACTATAGTGCTACAATAATAAAAAAACAGCTTGGTATTGGCATGAAAAAAAAACTTGTAGATTATTGGAATCAAATTGAAGACCCTAATATTAATCTACACACCTATGAACACCTGATTTTTTACAAAGATGCCAAAAATATACAATGAAAAAAGATAGTATCTTCAACAAATAGTGCTGGCATAACTGGATGGTGGTATGTAGAATGCAAATAGATTTATATCTCAAAACTCCAGTCCAAGTGGATCAAAGACCTCAAAATAAGCTCAGTTACACTAAACCCAATAGAAAAGAAAGTGGAAAATACCCTTGAAGGCATTGGCAACCCTTTCTAAATATAACATCAGTAGCACAGACACTAAGAGCAACAATTAATAAATGAGACCTCCTGAAACTAAGAAGTTTTTATAAGACAAAAGACATGGCCAATAATACAAAATGACAACCTAAAGGATGGAAAAAGATCTTCACCAATCCTACATCTGACAAAGCACTGATCTTTAAAATATATAGAGAACTCAAGAAACTAGAAGCCAAAAACCTAAATAATCCAGTTAAAAATGAGGTTCAGATCTAAAAAAGAAATAATTTCAAATGGCTGAAAGTCACTTAAAGAATTGCTCAGCATGTTTAGCCATCAAAGAAATGCAAATCACAACAACTCTGAGATACCATTACACCTGTCAGATTGCCTAAGATCCAAAATATAGATGATAGCTTATGCTGGAGGGGATGTGGAGCAAGGAGAACACTCCTCTATTGCTGGTGGGAATATTAACTTGTGTAGCCACTTTGGAAATCAGTATGACAGTTCCAGTTTCTGAGAAAACTGAGAATCAATCTACCCAATGATCCATCAATACCACTATTGGGCATATACCCAAAGGATGCACAATTTTACCCAAAGAATATCAGCTCAACTGAACATCATAGCAGCATTAGCAGTATTAACCAGAACCTGGAAAAAACAGAGATGCCCCTCAATTGAAGAATGAATTGAAAAAATTGTGGCACATTTCCAGAATAGAATAGGACACAGCAGAAAAAAAAATGACATCCTGAAACATGCAGGCAAATGAATGGATCTAGAGTAACATTCTCAGTGACATAACAGATGCAGAAAGATAGACATGGTATGTACTCAATCATAAGTGGATTTTAGATATAAAGCAAAGGATAACCATGTTACAATCCACAAACCCAAAGCAGCTAGGTAACAGTGGGAACTTAAGAGAGACATGAAGTAGAAATAGGGAAGATCTCCTGAGTAAACTGATATAATATGGGGGAATGAGGAAAGAGACCTGGGAAGAGATCATGAGGAAATGAGATGGTTTAGTGGGAGGAGCAACAGAGAGGGAGAACAAAGAAATAGATAATCTTAATATCTCTTGATAGAGAGAGCCATTATGGGGTTAAAGAAAAACCTGGTGCTAGAAAAACATCCAAGCACCCACGAGGTGTACTAGGCTAGGACTCCAAGCAATAGTGGAGAGGGTGCCTAAATAGGACTTCCCCTGTAAGCAAATTGTAATTACAGAACCATCATCCAGCAATGGATAGAGGCAGAAACAGAGATGCACAGCTAAGCTCTCAGTGAAGCTCCTGGTCCAGCTGAAGAGAGAGAGGAGAGAGTATATAAGCAAAAGAACCAGAATAATGAGGAAGAGACCCACAGAGATGGCTGACTCAAGCTATTGGGAGCTCGCTAACTCCGAAATAACCACTGAGGAACTTTCATGGATGGGAACTAAATCCTCTGAATGTAGATGACAGTCGAATACTGTGGGCAATTTGTGGAGCCTCTTGCATTAGAGACTCAGACCTACCTCAGCTGGATACAACAGACCCAATTGATTCACCTTGAGATTCCTTACCCTCTTTGGGAAATGAATGGGAGGATGGGGTTGGGAGGAGGCTGAGGGACAACTGGTAGGAGGGTAGTGAGGGGGAGCAGTAGAGGGTATGAGAAAAATAATTAAATCTACTAAAAAAAAAAAAAAAAAAAAACAGAGATCACAGACAGACATCTTCAGATCGTGCAGACCCTGTGTCCAGAGCAGAGTAAGAGATCAGCAAATTCCAACTCCTAGGCCACCCACAAACTTCCTCTCTGAAGCTGGGGACACAGTTCCAGATATGCCCTCACACATAGTTCTGCCCTAAACCAAACAAAGCTGGAAGAAACCTTCCCCAGCAATGCCCAGAAACACATAGCAGGAGGGACATCACCTCCAAAGCAAGCTGCATCATCACAGACATCTGCAGAATGTACAGATATTAACACAAAAAAAATCAGTAGCCCTCCTATACACTAAATATAAAAGGGCAGATAAAGAAATAAGGGAAACACCCTGTATAACAGTTGCAAATAGCATTAAACACCTCAGTGTATCTATAACCAAAGCAGTATCAGAACTGTTTGAAAACAAAATTTAAATCGCTGAAGAAAGAAATTGAAGAGGATATCAGAAAATGAAAAGATCTTCAGTGTTCCTGGATAGGTAGGATCAATATAGTAAAAATGGCAATCTTGCCAAAAGAAATCTACAGATTCAACGCAATCATCATCAATATTCAAACACATTTTTACAGACCTTGAAAGAACAATACTCAATTTCATTTGGAATAGCAGGAAAGCCAGGATTGCCAAAATAATTTTGCTTAAAAAAAGAAACTCTGGAGGCATCAGCATCCCAGACTTCAAGTTATACTATAGAGCTATAGCAATAAAAAACAGCATGTCATCTACACAATGGAATACTACTCAGCAGTAAGAAAACATGATATCCTAAAATTTGCAGGCAAATGGATGGATTTGGAGAATATCCTCCTGAGCGAGGTATCACAAACTCAGAAAGATAAGCAGGGGATGTACTCACTCATTAGTGGTTTCTAAACAAACTAACAAGAAAAAAGCCAAGCATGCCCAAGCTGCAAACCACAACCACTAAACAGCTTGGGATCAGAAACACCCTGGACTGACCCTTCGGATCCCATTCCACCTATAGGAACACCTGACTCACTCTTGAGGGAGGGGGGACAAAACAGGATTTTCCAAGAGTGGAGACTGAACTAAGCATTATTGAATCAGTGGGACCATGGGACTGTCTGCTGCCTGCCCAGGGAGGGGATGGGGAGTTGTGGAGAAGAAAAAATGACCTAATGTGGCAGGAGGGGGAAGGAACCTTGAATGGGGATATACAAGGATAGAAAAAAAAAATCCAGAGGGAAAGGTGAACACAAAGTAATTTTATGTGTAGCAAATTATTTGCATTATCACCCTTGATAAGTTATGTTTATGATTTTTATTTTCTTTATAGTTATTAGTTATTGTTAACTTATCAGCATTTTAAATTCATTTTACTGTTTTTCTTGATAAATACAAAATTAAAAAAAAAAAGAAAAAAAAAACCAGCCTGGTATGGGCATAAAAACAGACTTGTAGATCAATGGTATTGAATTGAAGACCCAGACATTAACCCACACACCTAAGAACACATGATTTTTGACAAAGAGGCCAAAAATATTCAATGAAAAACAGATAGTATCTTCAACAAATGGTGTTGGAATAACTGGATGGTAATGTGTAGAAAAATGCAAATATATCCACACTTATCCACAAAACTCAAATCCAAGTGGGTCAAAGACCTCAACATGTGAGCAAGGTATCACAATCCCAGAAAGATAAGCAGGGGATGTACTCACTCATTAATGGACTCTAAAGAAAAAGCAAAGGACACCCAAGCTGCAAACCAGAACCACTGAACAGCCTGGGATCTGAAGGAACTTAAGGAACCAGGAAGGGAAACTAGAGAAGATCTCCTTAGCTAATTGGGAACATAAGGGGTTGAAACCAAGAAGAGCTGGAAACAAATCATGAAAGAAGGAGATGACAGAGTGAGAGGAACAACAAGGAGGGAGAGAAGAAAAAGAGATGGAGATCTTGATAGAGGAAGCCAATGTGGGGTTGGAAAGAGACTGGGTGCTAGGGAAACCTCCAAGAACCCACAGGATGTCCCTGACCAGGTCTCTAACCAATAGTGAAGGTGTTGCCTAAACAGGATTTCCCCTATAATCAAATGAATATCCACCCTAAGTGTCATCATAGAACCTACATCTAACAATGAATACAGGTAAATATAGAGGGATACATGGCTGAGCACTGGGCTGAGTCCCTGGTCCAGCTCATAACAGGGGAGGAGACTCTATATGAGCAAGAGGATAGGGATAGTGATGGCTGACTGGAGCCCTGGGGAGCTCACTGAATCAGGAACAGCCACCTGGGAACCACCTGGAAAAGGAACTAAGCTCTCCAAGGATAGGCAACTGTCCACTGACATGGGCAGTATGTGGAGCCTCAAGGGAAGGGCTCAGACTGTGTTTCTGTGCATGGACTGGCACCTTGGAGCCCATTCCCTCCACAGGAACACCTAATCCAATCTTGATATTAGGATGAGGAAATAGGATTTGCTTGGAGTGGATGCTGAGCTAATTCACCTTGGGACTTCTTGCACTTTTCAGAGGAGAGGAATGGTGGATGGGGAGAAGGGAGGCTGAAGGTTGACCTGGAGGGGTTGGGAGGGGCAAGGGAGTTGGAACAAGGGGATACATGGATAAAAAAGACTTTATTCTATAAAAATAAATAAATAAATAAATTTACAACAGAAAAAAAAGATGTTAATCTGCCCTAGCACATAAGTGTTTAATAGAGGTTAAACATAAAAATAAAATAACAGAAAAGTCTGTGAAGTTTGAGAACAAAAAGACAATGCAGCTGCTTAAAGGAAAGGTGCTCAGGCAGAGCAGCTAATGGGGAAAGGCCCAAATTTAAACCCCAAGGTTCCCAGGGTAGAAAGAAAGAACTGAGATGTGTGGGCATGAACATGTTCACATACATATAAACACATGCACTGTAAACAAATATTTTTAGAACACCTATTTTTTGTTACTTTCTCTAACACTGTTCCCCTGCTCTGTTACTTTGGGAGTACATGTGTAGTTTGCATCTTTCATTGCTTTCTGTTACTAACAGGCATTTTATAAGATGTAGCCCTACTATATTATGGAGTTGTGGTGTTTTGTTTCTCTGCAGAGAAATACATCCCTTTTCTATGAAAGGCTCATTCTTGTGAAATAATTCCCCTCAAATAAGTGGGAAACTCAGATAAATATCCAGGCTGTATCACAGCTATGCTTCCAGAGGGGCACAAACAGCAAAGGGGAGGTACAAAGGATTTAGTTCCTAAGAAGAAATCCACTACTATACATGAAACTATAACCACCATAGAAAAATAAATCAACTTGGCTCATATTTCCCTATTCTGCTCTCTTTTTACCCATTATTTTTATGGAGGGAGAATTTAACCTTCTTACTGTAGGCAATAGTCTAGGAAAGTACATGAGAGGACACTGGTATCTCCCAGAGAGATAGAGGTGGCTGATGAGGCAAGCTTGTGCCTAGTGCTTCTTCTGTGTTCTAATTGCCTGAAGCTGGACTGTGTGAAAAGAAACAGAGGCGTTCTGGAAGAGGGTTCACATCTTTTGGAGCATAGAGATAACTAACACTGTATAAACTGAGTAAATCCCTAATTTCTTATCTGTAGGTAAAGAGGGAGTGTGGTGCCTTCCCTGGGGCAGGCAGCCCTATAACACTTCCAAAGACAATGCACATACAACTGGAAGGTTCTAGAATCTGTCAGTCACCTTCAAATAAGGTATTTCATTCCATTCTCACAGTAAAAACATTCAATATAACAAGTTGATCAAGTTGCCTTCTTGATCAAGATCTGAAATTTTCTGTTTTCTAATTTTTGGCATTCAAGTTTAATTTCTAAACTTAATGTTCTTCAAAAATCATCAGCAAGCATACCTCCTAGGCATCCTTTTATTATTGCTGTGTGTGGCATCAATTTTGTTCATTAGAAAGATATGGACAGAAATCATCTCACCTGGTAGTCCAGCTCTGCAGGGAACTGCATTATCCCCACAATTGTACAGTTCTTGCCTTTTCATTTTCTAAGCTTTCATTGCTAGGGAAGAACAAGGTAGCATTTTTCTGCCCTCAATGAGCACCATGTAAGGGACCACTTTGAGGTTCTAGGGAACCACGCTCCTTCAGTTTTGCCCCAGTCTAGGTGAGACGAGCCTCCGCATGCCTTTGGCAATACCTCCTTGATGATTATCGGACAAGCACAATCCTGGATGTGGAGTGCTGTAAGGTAGCTGAATCACTGATACTTCTTAAAAACTGGACAGAGAACTGCTCTTGGGTTTTCCATTACTGACAGGCTATGATGAAGTTACAAGACTTAACAGGGCTCTGTAAAGCTAACAAGGGGTACACTGAATCATATATGTATAAGAAATGGAAATGTGACAGCATATTGTGGATTATAAACTTAATTTTTCATTTTTGTGCATCCTTCCTTATAAAGTTTACGTAAAAGACAAAGGTAGTCTCCCTACAACCGCTCTGCTTTTTCTTCTTGTGTTCTTATTTGCCTCTTGGATTTTTGAAAGATTTACTTATTTATCTATTTAATGTATTCACTTATTTGTGTGTAATGTGTGTCAGGTAAGTGAGGGTCCCCTATGGTGGCTACAGGGAGTATCCAATAACCCTCTGTTCAGAGTCACTGACAACTGTGAGCCACACAACAAGTATGGGAACAAAATTTGAATTCAGAGAATATCAAGTACTCTCAATGGCCAAGCCATCTCTTCAGTCCTGAGTTTCTTAAAAGGTGGATCTATTGTAGTTTCAAACTAATATTGTTTATGTTTTAGATACTAGCAACAACATAACATACAGTATACCTTACTGTTAATCCTGAGATGTGTGTCAGGGGTGATATCAGTGCTATAGGCAGAGAGTAAATCTAAATCCATGCCCTGTGGAGGTTTTAACTTGGCTACAACAAAATTAAAACATATGGGCAATAATAAAATAAATGTCCATAGGCCAAGTATCATATCATATCACTGAAGAGCCAAAAGGAAATAAACTTAATTACTGCATAAAGAATTTCATTCAGATGTTATATGGAGTCCCAATACTGAGTCCTTAAAACAGCTGTCAACAGAGGATGGTGGAATTTTAAATACATTTCACAGTTGTAATGCTGGATGGTATTTCAGTCTTTTTACTTGCCACTCTAACTTTTGTAGTAATTGGAAAATAGGGGATGTTCTTAATTACATAACTTTTGAAACTGAATAATCCTTTTAAAACACTACAGAATCTTCCTTGTTCTTTTAGATAGTCGTGTAACACAGAAACATCTGCATCATTTGTTTGTCCTGTACTGTCCACTGACTAGAAAAGAGGGATGCAGCACTTCTGCACCTGGACCTACAGATGCTGGGAGGCTTTTGTTCTTCCATGAAATACTCCAAAGCTTTGTGCAGATGTATGGAAGAAACAACTTGTTCAGAGTTGGTTCCCAGGAAAGGTGAATTTGCAGTTAAATCTCCGCCAATGGTTATGTGAGGCCTAAGGCTAGCAGGAAGTTAAAGCATTTCCAGTCTAGGGCTGGGGGAAAGGGGGGAGATATTCATTAAACATGAATTGATCTGCATTTATGTGGCCAGGCTCTGTAAAATTCTCTGCAAACTCTTGAAACCTCCTTTTTATTACCTCATTATTAATAAACACCACATATGTTACTGTTAAGGCATTTATAGCATTCAACTTCTGTGGCCTTAAAACTGCCTGCTGAATGTTGCCCCCTTTTTTTCTGAGAACATAGTGCTGAGGCTGTAAGGATTTTGGCTCCTACTACACTGATCTGGGGTTTATGTGTTGTATAGCCCCCATCAGAAGCAGGAGAAGAGGGACAACACTGCTACTCTGAAGGCTTGGAGAACAGCTGGGTCTGAGGTAGAGATCTCAGAGGTACCAGGGGATGTGAGGACAGGGAAATAAGTTGGGAGGTGCTGAGTCCCCTAGTGACTGTGTGGAGAAAACCCACCTAAGTGGGACCACACATACCCACATGTACATGCACACACCAGACTCCTATAAAAGTAAGTGAAATTGTTGTGCCTTGTTAATTACTGTGAGTAGAATAATCTTATAATTCCAAATCCAAGAGTAAGTTATAAGAAAATTTATAAATGGAACTTTTACATTGTGAATCAGGTATGTTTTTGTGACACACATTTTCATTCCCAGCATTCAGAAAGCTGAACAAAAGAACTAGTCTCATAGGGAGATTTCTTCATAGTGAGACCCTCCTAGGCTCAAACAACAGCAATAATATGAGGAACTGAAGCCAAATAAGATAGTTAATGTTTTGACTGCTGTCTTTTAAGGGTTAAATAGATATGGAAACTAATTTGAAGTTCTCCATTGAAACAAATGATCAGGATGAAAGGAAAATTCAGTTACGAAAATGAGTAATTGAAAGGCATTAAAAGCATTGATAGAGGTGACAAGAAAGGGGTCAAGGACCAATGGATGTTTTTCTAGACCAGAAGTCATCATGCAACCATTCTTTTCTCTTTATTCTCCTAGAGATGTTTAATATCAATCATGTTTATCTGTTAAAAGGTCAAGTTAGACAAAAAGATGTGAAAGCTTTTTAAAACTGTTAAGAATTATAATTACTGTCATTGCTAACTTATACTAATCAAGAAAAGGTCTGTAGACCGAAGATAATGAAATAGTGCTAATTTCATTTATGTTCTAGAATAGGAAACAAAAGAAAAGTTTCAATTATACATTTTAATGCAGAAAATGGAAGTCTAGAAGTGAAAGGAAAGATGAAAATTAAGTACTGATGGATTCAATAACAGATTACATTGACCTCAGATATAGGCAATTAGTCATTATTTATATCATAATTGTTTTTATACTAAATTGTGCATTTTTGAAACCCTATGTCACTTGCTGAAGCAACCATAAATTCAACATTTAAATTTTTATTTTGTCTTAATAAAGAGACATGAATAGATTTGAGATTTATGAGAACCATTTTAATTGTAAGTTATATGTTTCTAAGAATTTCTACAGCAATCATTATCATAGTCATCATATTTTGAAACAAACCTATTGAAGCAGAAAACTTTCAGTAAGTGAAGATTTGTGCTCCTAAACAGGGGGCTCAAGAGCTGCCAGCTCATATTGTCCTAGCAGAGAACCAAAGATAAGTCCCCAGAACCTGCTCAGCATGTTCACATCTGCCTATAAGTCTAGCTCCAAGAGACTGACATCACTGGCCTTTGAGGGCACCTGCATTTACAAGCACATACCCACACATGCAATCACTCCCTGTATACACAATTAAAAATAAAATATAATGTTAAATCTAAAAACCATGGGAAATATTAGAAGAGAGAAATTATTTTCAATTTTTTAAATAATGAACTAATTATCTTGAGAAAGTATATTCAGATAGCCAAAAAATGTGAGAAATAAGAGACATACAAAAGACGAATATGATAGGTGGTTTTGAGCTGATCTCTGTGACTATACTTTGATTAGCCCCACACCTAATCCTGGTAGCTGTAACTCTCTATATACGTATCCACCTGGCTCACAGATCTGCCTCACTGTGGGTCAGAGGAGAAAGCAGGTAAGAGAAGATATTGTTAGTATGGAAGAACACGTAGACACACTAGCACGCTGCCAAGGGGCCATATTGGGTGTATTTAAAGAACGGGTGGGGGAAAGGAGGGGAGAAAAAGAGGAGGTAGGGGGAGGAGAGAGAGTAGAGGAGAAAGAGAGTGTCTGCCTGCCACATGGTTGGGGCTCTTTAAAGGCTGACCATGCAGACACGCCCCAGGTATGGCGCAGCATGCCTAGTCAGATCAGTGGGCAGCCACTCTCATACAAACAGATATGCATTCAGCAATGGTGACTGTCCTCTTTAACACATTCAGAACATCTATACCAGGATGATAGAAGTAACCTTCCATGTCCCACACTTCCCAGAAGTCTTGACATCTAGGCCCAGCTACTCAGCTCTTTTGTTGGTCCTGGCTTCTACTCACCATCTCTGTTCCCTAGTACAGCCATATCCCCTGACAGCCTCTTGGCTGATGCTACAGTAAGGTCCCACCCAACCCTGGACACTTTTTCTGGACCTGTATTAAGTCATTCCCTTCTAATACCTGGTTCAGTAGCAGGTACAAACTAGGGTAATGCAAGGATCACAGATAAAATGTTCATCCATTTCTAACATATTGAAATCTCCACACCAAAGCTTCCCTCTTGCATTAACAAGTATGTAGTCAGAAAGCAAATAACAGTAAAACAACATTTTGTGCTAGTTATAATTTCTAAGTGGGAATGGAGTGCTCAGCCACAGATAAGACAGCTCAATCAACTCTGCCAAGACTCACGAAGCATTGGGGAAGAGAGGGAGGAAAGATTTTAAGCGCCAGCATGTGAAGAGGCCTGGAGCAAAACAGTGTCTTCTTGAAATCATAGCAGCTACAGTCTCCTGTACAAGACTGACACAAAATCAAACCAATCAACACTGTAGCACGAAGAGAAAAGTGCTCTTAAGTCCCACCCCCTTACTGAGGATCTGTGCACAGTTAAAGGCGACTGGAGGAGGGACAATCAGTTAGCTCTCAGGTAGGTTTACCACATTCCAGAGCATGGCCACACTAATGAGCATATAGGCAGCACAGACTTACCTCAGTGGGTTATTAAGGGAAGAAAAAAGAGGCCACAAAGTTGGGAAGGGGCAGGAGGTGAAGAGTGGGTCTAGGACAAGATGGGGAAAAATGGGAGTGAATATAATACAAATGCATTGTATTAAATTCTCCCAAAATATAAACACTATCTTAAAATTAAAGTTTTGCTTTGAAAAATTATTGTATATGATAGGTATATGTGCACTCATGCGTAAGCAAGTGAGCTTACCTGGGTGTGTGCTCTTGGAAGCCTGAGGTCAATATTAAATGACTTCCTTAATTGTTTCTTTGTCTAAAATTTTTGAGACAGGGTATAGAATTAACCCTGGAGTTCAGAGCTTCAGCTGGACAGTCTCAGGCAAGTCAAGAAATCTCCCATCCCACAGTGCTGGGGTGCAGGAGCACATCACTGTAGGCAGCGTTGAATGGGTGCTGAGAACCTGAATCCTCATGCTTGTGAGGATTGAAAATCCTCATTTCAAGCAAAATTAAAAATCCACACAATTTTCCCACTGTGCTGTCTCGTAATAATATCTTTAAAGAAAAGACTAAAATAAATGGTAGATAAGTATTTCACTTTAGCACAAAGTAATAAACAGCATCCCAAATCAATAAATGTCACAAATAGCTAAAGAAAGCATGGAAAACAAATATTTTTCCATGTTGAACCAAAATATTTATATTTCATATATCACTTGTCTCATAAATTTCTTTTCTATAAATAATTTTTTAAGAAACAATGATCAGTGTGTCATCACTCACCAGCAAGGTTATGAATGGACAGTTTGCTTGCAAATGCAGAGATTGAAAGTAATAGAGCCAAAGAACTCACATAAAAATTGAATACATTATCAGAAATATCCCCAAAAGCAGCTAGAGAGATGCATGGTGGTTAAGAATACCTGCTTCCTAAAAAGGGAATTCTCAGCAGAAGAATTACAAATGGGTGAAAGGCACTTGAAAAAAATGCTCAACATCTTTAGCCATCAGAGAAATGCAAATCAAAACAACTAACCTTACACCTGTCAGATTGGCTAAGATTAAAAACACACATGACAGCCTACACTGGAGAGGTTTTGGAGCAAGAGGAACCCTCCTTCATTGTTGGTGGGAGTGTAAACTTGTCTACCCACTCTAGAATGCAGTATGGTGGTTTCTCAGAAAACTGGTAATCAATCTCCCCAAGAATCCAGCAATACCACTTCTGGGTGTATACCCTAAAGACGCACATTCGCACTCCAATGGCATTAGCTCAACTATGTTCATAGCAGCATTATTTGTAATAGCAAGAACCTGGAAACAGCCTAGATGTCCCTCAACTGAGGAATGGATTAACACACTGTGGTACATCTACTCAGCAGAAAAAAAAAATTGATACTCTAAAATTTGCGGGCAAATGGATGGATTTGGAGAATATCCTCCTGAGCAAGGTATCACAAACCCAGAAAAATAAGGAGGGGATGTACTCACTCATAGTGGATTTTAAACAAAAAGCAAAGAACATCCAAGCTGCAAACAACCACTGATCATCTTGGGAACTGAAGCATCTTGGATTGACACCTTGGAACCCATTCCCTCCAGATGAACACCATACCCAATCCTGATATTAGGATGAGGAAATAAGGCTTGCCTGGAGTGAATGCTGAATTAATCTACCTTGGGATCCCCTGCCCTTTCTGGGGAGGACAAGCGGGGATGGGGAGAAGAGAGAGTGACTGGAAGGAGTTGGGAAAGGAAAGGGAGTTTGAACAAGGGGATATATGGATTAAAAAATGAGGCTTTATTCTATAAAAATATAAAAAACTGACTGGGAATGAATATTGCTACCTCAGGAGCACATAGGAATTAATGCACTGTGCCAACTAGTCCAGTAAAGAACAATAATAATAAATATTTTCCCAATTAAAAGAAAAGAAAGCATTAGTAATAGTTAATATCAAGGGACTCGTTTTATACTTCTGTAGTGTTGTAGAATTATTTTTTTATAAGGAGAAAAGATGAGACACACAAAACAATCAACTTTCTTCCTACTTGCTGTGTTTATGTGTCTGCCTCCTCAGCCAGAATCAAAGGCAGAGTAGGTGTGTTATCATTATAATTACAGCGCCCACCCGGTATATGATGGCCCTCAATAAATGTTCCCATGAGTGAAAAAAAAAAAAAAAAAAAAAAGAATACCTGCTTCATTTTCACTGCCATCTTGGCAGCTTAAGATGAATTGAAACCTAGCCCCAGGGGATCTGACCCCCCTCCCCCCCACCCCCGTTCTGTTCTGAGCACTGCATGCATGGAGGCACACCCAGACTTTGAGGCAAAACTCGCAAATATAAAACAAAACTTAAAATGTTCCTGGAAACTATGTAAACTTCCATAAACATTTCAGCAGATTTGAGTAATAAAATCATAATGAAACAAGTTAATATCTAGAATATGCAAAAAAATCAATATATATGAATCAGTATATGCATATGTGTGTATGTATGCATAAAATTAGTAAAAACTAGGAAGAAGAGATTAATTTTATATACATGTATATGTATAATAGCAGCTATAAATAACTAATTAATAACATCTAATTATTCTCCTAAGAAACATACAATTTACTCTTGCTGTGTATAATTTCAGTCAAAGGAGTCTTGTTGCTAAAAATACACCTAAAAATAATAAAAATTTTAAGATACAAATGTAAGAATTTGCAGAAAAACTAAAGCAGAGAGAGCAGAAATAAATCTACTATTTTACAAAAACGTTACATGGGTTTAAAACATTTAATAATGTTATACATTCATTTATAATGAGGGAATACTCAAAATTTTATAATATTAAATAGGAATCTTACAATGTTAAGTGGAAAATAAAATATGTTCCATAAGCCCAACTAAAATATGCAATAAACATCAGATAGTATATTAAAACAATATGTGCACATGTAATAAAGTTCCAGACATCAGCATGGTGGCCGATGCCTACAAAGATTGATAAGGTCCAGAGTTAGTGAATTATACGTTTAGGGCAATCTCAGGGTACATGTGGAGCTCCTCGCTAATGTGGGCTAAATAGAGAGACTCTGTCTCAAAAAGCACACGGTTAATAAACTAAATAAGGTTCTCTTATGTGTAGAATATTTGAAAACACATATTAAAAGACTTAAGAATGAAGCAACCATTATAGTGACTTCTTCCCTGAATGATTATTTTATAATAATATTATATTTATAATATTAAAGTTACATGGTGTGTGTGTGTGAGTATATGTGCACTTGTGTATGAGTATATGTGCACATGAGTGAGGGACCCAGGTGCAGATCAGAAGAGGACATCAGATTGTATGTGCTGAAGTTACAGATATCTGTTACAATGACAACCCTGTTAAGTGGATGCTGGGGTCATAAGCAACTACCCACAACTGAGCAGCAAGATCTCTTAATAAACACTTGAACCATCTCTCCTTCCCCATGCTACTTTTTTAGGATTTTATTTTTCCAGAGATAAAAAAATATGTGTATAATCAGATAAAATACTTAAAATATAAAATGTGTCTGATATTAAAACTGATTTTGTAATATAAAAAGTATAAAATTGAAAATGTAGCAAAAGAGGCAGCTTATAGCCTAGAAATATAACAACCAAAAGGTCACATGAATTGCATTTTTGTAACATATTTGGGTTTTTCTAAGATTCAGCTCTTAGAAACAAAGCATTTTAACCTGAGGTTGACTCTCTGCATAGAGGGAAGGGTATCTTTATTGTTGAATGCCACAATATAATAATGTTCAATGGCATCATCAGTACTGGCCTCAGGGACAAATGGGTAGAGACAAGTGCAATCTATCAATGTCTTAATGAGAACTAATAACCCTAATATTCACTGGCTCAATAAATGATTCCATGTTGATTGAAGATCAGCACAGCCTGAAGCTGTCTTCATACTGTTCTGTCACATTTTAATCACCACTGGTGTTAGGATGCTATAAATAAACATGGCAAGTTCCTCCTCATCACTATAAGTGTGGACTTTACAAAAAAGTATAAGAAAGAAAGAAAACCACTGAAGATGATGTGCGCTTGTCAACATCCATCTTCCTTAGCCTGCATCAGTTATTTTGGCCCGACACTTGAAAACCTAAACTGTCAGAGAACTGACCATATAGACAGCAGGATGTCTTCAGAATTCCTGTTAGACAGGGTCACCAAGGAGTCTGATGCAGAAACAAGTCTCAGAATCTTTGTGCCTCCAAGCTGTAGTTCTCCTTGCCAGTCTCTGCTGTGCGAGCCCAGTACTCACGCTTGTAGCTGTATATCCATTTGGTTCCCCTAGAAGTCTAACCTACTCCAACAGGACTTTAATATGTATACGTTGGAAACCATTCCCACTATAATGAACATTTGATGCTGAATGAATCTGACATTCGAAGGGCCAGGAGAGTCAGTTGTGGGGTCAAACAAAGCCTTCCCAAGCCTTCTTAGGAACTGAGTAAATAAGAATCTAGTCACTTCACAAAGCCTGTGCTTTGATTCAAGAAAAAGGCTCCCATGGTATGGCTTTGGGAAAGTCAATGGAAGTTTATATGAAAGACTTCTCCTGACTAGAATTCAGGGATTCAGGGTCATATTACTGAGGGGCAGGTGGTGAAGAATGACAGGAGCTGGGGCCTCTTTCTGAAACTAAGGCTCAGAGCCTGGAAGGTGATTGAGGAGGCAGAACAACCCAGGAGACTAACTTCTTCCATAAGGATTCAAGGTATAAATTGTGTTTATTGTAAAAAACAAACAAACAAAAACAGATAATTAGCCAATGCCAGAGACTGTTTTGCATGATCTTTCCTGAGATGCTGAACTTAGCTTTCTTGAATTTCACTCAGCAAGGAAGAAAAATCATTTCTAACATTGGATGAAAAGATAGTAGGTGTAGAGGAAAATGCATGAAATATTTTGGAGTTGAAGGAACATTTCTATAGAGTTATTCTATAGAGTTATTGGACTGAGTGTACATACTCTGATTATTAAATAAAAAATGAGTTTATAAATTTAAATGTGAGCAGTTTAGTTTTCCCCCAAAGCTTGAGCCTATTTGGTGTCAGGTTCTTCGCCACCCAAGATGCTCTGCTAAAGGAATGTAGCCAAGTAATGACTGCGTCCAACACTGTTCATAGATCAGTGTGTTCATAGATCAGTGTGTTGCCCAGTCATCACTAGAGGAGATTCCTCCTGTAGCATATGGAAACAAGAACAGAGACTCATAACCAGACATTCTGCAGAGAGTGAGAGACTGTGAACCAGCCAGTCCTAAATGGGATGTCTCCATCAAATCCTTTCCCCGAGAACCCATGGCTCAGGGAACTCTGCTACAGAAGTGGGACAGAGGTTGTAAGAGGCAGAGGGCATGGAGAATGCCAGGAAACCAAGGCCTTCTAGCAGCAGCAGTGCTGGTGCACATGTGCACTCATGCACAGAGTCTACACATGTCTGTGTACATGGAGTCTTGGGCAGGGAGAAGAGGATGCAAGCCCTCATCTCAAGCCAGATTCTACCTCCAACTGAGAAAATTGGCAAATGAAAAATTAGTTCTATCTAATAGAGCTGTACTCAATGTCAGTTACCTAATGTTTTTTTCAGGATTTTTTTTTAACCTTGCAGATCCTTTGTGTCTATATTATGGCTCCTGGCTTTGTGTATTTGTGGAATTCCTGTGTGTACAAACATGTTGGTCTCCCTGTACATATGTGTTTTACACCTTCCTCGGGCTCCTTCTCTTCTTTTTATTTGTTTGCTTTGTCCTACTCCAGTTTGTATGTTTTTGTTTTATTTTATTGTTCTTTAGATGGCTATTTGTGTTTTTTTTTTTTAAAGCGAAAGAAAGACATATTTGGATGAGAGAAAAGGTTGGGAGGATTTTGGAGGAGTTGGGGGAAGGGAAGCCATGATCAGTATATATTGTATGAAAAAAACTACTTTCAATAAATGTAAAATAGAAAAAATATATTGAAACAAAAACAGGAAAATCCTATTGATTATTAATACATGAATATTGTTGGTTATTCTGAAATATTTATACCAACAAACCATTAAGCAAGGAGAAGAGTCACACTTCTGAAGCTTCTTTATTGAGGAGACAGAAATACTACAACTTGAAGGAAAGAATAATATACCTGTCCCTTCATGGTGACTTAAACATCCATTTAAACTCTTCTACCATATGTTAAAAGTAAATAGGAATGTGTACTGGTATATCCTTGTTGTAGAATATTATTTTACAATGTGTTCATTTGCTTATGCTATAGAACATTTGTTTAATGATGTAAAGATGTGCTGCATTCTTTTATGTTGCACTTGTTTAACTCTGTGAAGTTGTGTTACTTTATCTGTCTGAAACAATTGATTGGTTTAATAAAGAGATGAAGAGCCAATAACAAGGCAGGAGAAAGGATAGATGGGGTTGGGATGAAGAATGAATAGAAAGAGGAGAATAGAAATCTGGGGAGAAGAAGTATGAAGGGCAAGAAAAGTATGAGAAGAAGACACTAAATGCCAGCTGCCCAGCCGCCCAGCCAGCCATGGAGTAAGAGTGAAAGTCAGATATACAGAAGTAAGAAAAAGAAAAAGCCCGGAGGCAAAAGGTAGATGGGATAGTTTAAGAAAAGCTGTCTAGAAACAAGTCAAGCTACAGTCAAGCATTCATAAGTTAGAATAAGCCTCCATGTGTGTTTATTTAGTAGCTAGATGGTGGGCCTTCCAAAAGAGCACTGAGTTCCTGCATTTAGGAGAGATATATATATGAAGACTAATAAGTATAGTACTATTAGTTAGAATTCTACAATGATGGCTATCCCAATTAAACCCACAAGGCCTTCTGACTGGATAGTAGTAACAGAATAATAAATGAGTTAACCACAAAACCACATCCAGTCCCTAGGCCTGAAATATGCCTGGTTCCTGACAATCAATAAAAGCAATCTCATTAGATAATGTCCAAAATAATGACAAATACTTGAACTTTTCTAGTGAGGAAAATTATCAACAGATTTATTCCCAGCAGTCAACCAGGCTTGCCCATTGTGCAACAGACCATGTATATAAGGTTGGAGAAAAAAATCACATCTCCAGACTGCATTTTCTCATTTTCAAATGTTATATGTTCCACTCACTATCACTTAGGCTTTCTCTGGCCAGTAAAGACAATGATTCTAAAAGACACGGAAGCTACAAAACTCTATGCTCCTTCCCACTCTTTTAAGATAGTGTTAACACTTAAAAGATCTGACACTAACATGATGTGGATTGTCTTTTTGTATGCTGTGAATTACCATTAGATAATAAAGGAATTATTTTGGTCTATAGCAAAGCAGCTTATAAGCAGGCAGAAAATCCAAGTATAGATAAAGGGGAAGGAGGGCAGAGTCAGAGAGAGATACTGAAAGCTGCTGCCAAGAGAACAAGATGCAAAAATACAGGTAAGCCATGATCCACATGGCAAAACACAGATTGGTACAAATGAATTGAGTTAAGATGCAAGAGCTAGCTAGCATTAAACCTGAGCCATAGGTCAAACAATATGTAACTAATATAAGACTTTGCATGATTATTTGGGACTGCTGGCCTGGATATCGGAGCTAGTTTGGGCCAGAAACTTCATATTACACTAACATAAAATATAGTAAGGGTCAAGGAAAGGAAATTTATGTGTAAAACATCTAATAATGAAATATAATTTGAATATATAGTTTAAACTGAACTGGAAGAAATTTTAGGGAGATAGACTTCATGTGACTTTATTTCAGACATGAGCAACTGATCTGCGACCTTGCAACATTTAGCAAGTATAATGTCTCATGTGCTCATCCCAATGCACTTTCCTTCAGCTGACCAACGAAGTATATAAAACATCTCTGAATTAGCTTCCCTAGCAGCATTAATTCATCTTCTCTAAGACTTAAAAATCTCTTTCCATAGAGTCAAGAGAATTGTTTTGTTGTTCTAGGTACTTGAAGGAAGAAGTAATTTCCTTACTAACAAAAATAGACTCCCATTCGTTTGTGTCAACTCAAACCTAGCTCCCACAACACAGCTGACACAATTAGCCATTCAGATCCTCAGTAGAAGATGCCTCAAAGAGAAGCTAGTGTGGTTCATGGGGAGTATGGAAGAGCTTTAATCTGCTTTAGATGGTGCAGCTATGTGATTGCCATGGGAAGGCTTTGCCAAGTCAAATAAAAATTTATCTAGATGCAAAAGACTTCACAAGATCCTTAAAACTGTTTCCAGGGGCTGGAGAGATGGCTCAGTGGTTAAGAGCACCGTCTGCTCTTCCAGAGGACCGGGGTTCGATTCCCAGCACCCACATGGCAGCTAACAACTGTCTGTAGTTCCAGTTCCAGGCAAACACCAAGGCAAATAAATAAATAAATAATAAATAAATAAAGTTAAAAAAAAACTGTTTCCAAACCTGACTCTTAACTGTAGGATTAACACAGTTCCCTGAGAGTGTCTGGGAAACCACTAGACTGTTTTTGTCCAGTGAGAAATTCCTACAGGAGCATTTGCTTCTAGCAAGACAATTATTATGACAGCTTACTTTTAACTCTCCATATATAGCATGAGGTTGAATTTTTATTTAAATAATGTAAGCTAAGTAAAGTGCTTCTTAATTTTTTTTTTCCTAATAGGAAATCCTATATTCCAAAATGGTTGGTTCAGAAAGCCCAAGAACTAGAAAGCTGGGAATATCACTCAATAGATAAAATGTTAAGTGTTTTACATACAGGCATAAGGACCTGCTATGTTCTCATAACCCCAAGGCAGAGACAGAAGAATCTTTGGAAATTGCTGGGCACCCAATCTCAAGCTCTAGAGATGGCAATAAGAAACTGTCTCAAAAAAAAAAAAAAAAAAAAAAAAAAAAAAAAAAAAAAAAAAAAAAAAAAAAAAAAAAAAAAAAAAGAAAAGAAAGAAAAAAGAGATGGAGAAGTAATTGAAGAAGGTACTAGACATCAATCTCTGGCCTTATTATACTGATGTCCACACATGTACATGAACCCATCTACTGAGAGAGACTCTACAAGCCCCACTCCATCCCACAAACCCAGCTATCCCCTAGGCCTCAGCAGCTCCCTGAAACACTCTGGTAGCTCTGATTGGACCAAGAAGTGAGTGGCTGTTCTCCCAGCTAGTCAGTCCAATCTCTAGGCCCTGAACCCCAGAGCATGGCTCTGAGTCCTGGAACACAATATGTACTCCCATACCTATTGTAGTTCCAATTGCAAGCAAGTAGGCAAGACTCCTGCAGGCAGGCCGGCCTACCAACAACCCCCATCAGTCTCTAATCTATAATCCCTACTTCATTCCCTATGCTCCAAGCCCCAGTGACTTCCTGAGACACAAACACTGCCAGCAACAATTGGATCAAGAGCAGCCTCTGAAACACACAGACCACTTTCACTAATTGAAAGAAGAGATGAGTAATGATCAGTACAAGAATACATTCAACAACATAAAGAGCAATATGGCACCACCAGAACCTATCAGTTTTACAACAGCAAGACTTAAACATCTCAATGCAGAATAAGCAGAAGAAAACAACCTTAATAATAACTTTATAAGGATGATAGAGGCTTTTAAAGAAGAAGTGAACAATTCCCTTAAAGAAATGGAGGAAAAGACAAACAAAAAAAGTATAGGAAATCAATAAATCCCTTAAAGAAAGCTAAGAAAATCACAAAGGCAAACAAACAGGTGAAGAAAACAGTTCAAGGCTTGATAATTGAAATGGAGGCAATAAATAATACAAAAAAATCGAGGAAATTCTGGAACTAGAAAATCAAAATTGAAGAAATTCTGGAAATAGAAAATCTGGGTAAATGAACAAGAACTACAAATACAAGCATAACCAGTAGAATGCAAGAGATCAAAAAGAGAATCTCTGGTGTACAAAATATGATAGAGGAATAGATTAATCAGTCAAACAAAACACTAAAGCGGAAAAAAGTCATAACACAAAATGTTCAGGAAATCTGGAACATCATGAAAAGACCTAACTTAAGACTAAAACAGATAGAAGAAAAAAATAAGACCAACTCAAAGGCCCAGAATACATTTAACAAAATTATAGAAGAAAACCTTCCCAACCTAAAGAAAGAAATGGCTATGAACATACAAGAAGCTTATAAAACACCAACTAGACTAGACCCCTCAAATAAATAAACAGTCCTCACCACGTAAAAATCAAACCACTGAACATATGGACTTAAGAAACAATATTAAGAACTACAAAGAAAAAAGGTCACATAACTTATAAAGGCAGACCCATCAGAATAACATCTAAGTTCTCAATGGAGTCTATGAAGGCCAGAAGGTCCTGGGCAAGTGTAATGAAGACACTAAGAAACCAAGGACTATTATACCCAGTAAAACTTTCAATCAGCATAGATGAAGTAAACAAGGTATTTTAAGGAAAAACCAAATTTAGACAATATCTGTTCATTAGATATTCCCATGAAAACACAGGCAATAGATAATCTCACACCAACAAATCCCAAAGAAGAGAAACACACATACACACACACACACACACACACACACACACACACACACACACACACACACACAGTATCACCAAAAAATAACAGAAGTTAACAATCACTGGTCATTAATATCAATGGATTCAAATCACCTATAAAAAGACAAAGGCTAACAGAATGGTAAGAAAACAGAAACCATTCTGCTGCATACAAAAAGCACACTTCAGTTTCAAAGACAGATACTACCTCCGAGTAAAGAGTTGAGAAAAGACTTTCCAATCAAATGGACTTAATAAGCAAACTGGAGTATTTAACCTAATATATAACAAAATAGACTTCAAACTAAAATTAATCAAAAGAGATCAAGAAGGATATTACATATTCAACACAGGAAAAATCCATCAAGATGGAATCTCAATTCCAAACATTTATGCCCAAATACAAGAGCACTCACATATGTAAAAGAAACATTGCTAAAGTTTAAATTGCATATCAAACCCCACACATTAAAAGTGAGATATTTCAACATCACACTCTCACAAATGGACAGGTCTGTCAGACAAAAACTTAACCTTCTCTAAAATTGATCACATACTCAGCCATAAAGCAAATCTCAACAGATTACCAAAAAAAAAAATTAAATAAAAGAATAACCCAGTGTATTTTAAGAGCTCACCATGGCTTAAAGTTAGAATTCAACAACAGCACAAATTACAGAAAGCCTACAAACTCATGAAAACTGAATAATGCTGAACTGAGTCACTACTGGGTCAAGGAAGAAACAAGAAAGAAATTAAAGACTTCCTAGAATTCAATGAAAATGAAGGTACAACGTACCTAAACTTATGGGGCACTAGAAAAGCAGTACTAAGAATTCTAGCAAGAGCAATACAACATTGTCAACACCAAGACACAGTGTATGTTAGTCCTCCAGCCACCACCCCAGTATCAACACTTTAAAGATACTCTGTATTTTAACCTAAACATTAAAGTCTTGAGAAGATAAAATTCAATAGACAGCAACTGCCAATAAAAGGGCCAATTTCAGGCTTGATTGTTCCATTTCTCTTTAAAACAAGAAAACAGCTGGCTGAAATCAGCCAGCCTAGCCATTTGCCTCCTTTGAGTCAGAGTTGGAGATAGAGCATCATTGTACATGAATCTAATTTTAGATTTTATTTGGTAAATTTAAACCATACTTGATCATTTTAGTCTAATATTAAAGTGGCATTTAACATAAAATATTAAAACTTTACATATTTCTATTAATTTGATTTTCTCCCATTTTCCAAGAACTTCAGCCAAAAAATCATCAGGAAAGCAAATCAAAATAACTCTTTGCTACATTGCATTCCCAAGTTACTTGGCATGTGCCAGACTCTACTGTCATTCTTACCTGCTACAGCTCCCAAGGAAAGGATTTCAACTAACATGATTTTTTAAAACTTTTTTTTACAAATTAAAAGGGCATTTAATTCTTCCTGTAAAGTGGTTACTGCTAAAGCAGCACAAATCTTTATAGTTTGTCATTCATATTTAAATAATCATGAAAAATCAAAAGAATAAAAAGTTGTAGAGCCACAGGCTTCCCTCTAGACTAAAACAGCTTACAGTGATTATATAATTCAAACATCTCTATTTAACTAATTTCTGTGTGTTACTAGGAATTTAACTCATTGATTTTTTTAAAACATTTTTTGTATTAATAGTTTCTACCAAAAATGTATTAGTCCATCAGCTGCCGTTCTACAGTCGGGCTTGCTACCCTAGGTATACGCACTCCACCATCTTTGATTTCCATCACCTGACTCTTAGGTGGGCTTAAGACTTGGAAAAAGTTCCTGAATTTTCAAGGTCAGCTGGAGCATATGGCATGGCTATGGTGTCTCTTCTCACTCATGGCTCACATTGTCCTTTAGAATGGGGCAGACTCAAAGGTTTGACTTATACCTACAGCACAAACATAAACTAGACTTTCTTCACAGACTTCTTAGAACAGACAGAAAATCCACGTATCTCTTGCATAAATTTTCTTTAAAACACTCCTCAAGAGCAAAGGAGAATAAAAATTCAGCCTTGCTCTAAGCATTTATATAGAAAATGGTCACTTGACCAGATATATCAATAAGTAATTATATTGTTCAGTTGACCTTTGCACATAAAACTCCACTTTCCTGTAATTTTACCAATTGCAATTACATGGCCCTTTAAACAGCATCAAACAGAAATTTACATTAGAATCATTTTCTCAAATACTGCAGTCTTTTGACAAGCCATACACAGGAAGCCAATATCTTTTCCTAGCATAGACATGATGTCTATTATCATATAAAGAAGAAAACAGGCTGCTCAGAGCAACTGATTTCAAATAACCTGGGCTTCCAAGCCAGGGTCTTAACTAGCAGGGAAATTCCCTGAGCCAAATAGACTCTGCAAAGTTCCTTAGTGAGATAAAGGGCATTTGAAATGAGCTAATACCTCCTCCCCGCTGCTGGGGTGATGACTAATTAGCCGCCTGCCTCTGACTACAGGGTAAAGCTGAAGGCAAGAGCAGGGATTGAAAGCGCAAAATGAGAGGATGAGGTTTAAAGTGGCATTACGTTTTACATTGAAGCAAACATTTGGGGGAGGAGAAGAGGGAAGGGGAGGGAAGTGAGGGAAGGAGGAATAAGGCGGGAGGCAGGGAACATAAGGCAGATGGAGGAAAGAGAAAAAGGGTTTCTAAGTGCTTTTCTTCTGATACCAGGAAATAAATGTAATTTATGATGAGAGGAAATAAAGAAAAAAAGGTGTATAACAGAAGGCAAAGATGCAATCATATTTCCTAGTATCATTTCCTTTAACATTCTTGCAATTACTTAAAATTTAATATAATAAATTATATTGTGTAGGTTTTAATGTTCCATGTTCACTCAATTCATAATAAATATAGCTGAAGATTATGTTGTTTATATTTCCCAATATCTAGTCAAATATATTTATCCCAAATTCATGCATAAACAACTCTAAAGATCATAAAAATCACACTTTTCTGTTCTGTATGCAACTTTGTCTCAGCAAAGTCTTTGACAAGCTTCGTGTGTGTCATGTTGTAGGAGTTCAGCTCATTTGAAGAAGTATATGAAGTAAAATTATTTCATCTGCCTCTGACATTTGGAAACAAATGTTCTAATGATGTGGAAAGTGATTTTTACACGAAGTTAATTCATTTTATCAATTTCCATTTCTCCTACAGACAGAGTAGTCAAGGTAATTACTTGGCAAAAATCCCTCTCCCCCCCCTTTCCCCACCCTCTCCCCTCCTTCCCCCACTCTCTCCCCCCCTTCCTCCACCCTCTCCCCTCCCTTCCCCCACCTTCTCCTCTCCACTCTTCTCCTCCTCACCTCCCCTCCCCCACTCCTCCACCTTTACACTTCATTTTGCTCTCCCACACCCCTACAGTATTACTTACTCAATGTAACCTTGAACTAGGGTAGGAACAAAACAGACTTTTTAAAGAACTATAAGTGTTATACTATTTTTAAGACTGCCATTAGTGTCAATTGAAAATAAATTCCAGAAAATAAACCACATTTTTACAATATGTTTTAAACATAGGAATAAACTTTAGAGATTATGTCACTACCAAACTAACTATAGCATATTTAAAAATAGCACCACTGATTTTCTCATAACATAGAGTACTGAAGGAGATACTGTCACTATCATACAAAGACACAATAGCACTTGAGACGGAAGGAGAATTAAGTTGTCCCTGGACATACCTTACGTGGTGGGAATGTTCATCTCTATGCTTTAAAAAAGTCATTTTTTTAAATAAAAAACTTTTAGCTATGGCGGGGCACCATTAAAGTTCAGACAAAAATAGGGCAAAGCCAAATAGACTTGATTCAGCTGGAAAAAAAACAAAAAACAAAAAACAAAAAACATCATATAAAAGACCCAAGTAAGCTATGGGCCACAGGCTACATGGCCAGATAAATTAATAAAATTAAATTAAAATAAAATAAAAAACTAACTAACAATGTACCTAAGACATAGGCCAAACAAAATTAATATAAACATATAAGTCATTAAAAAAAAAAGTCCTCCGGCTCATATAAAATCAAAAACCTCAAAAAACACTTTACATATTTCATTTCTACTGAAGTGCAATTTTATCCTCTCCCTGATCTAAATTCAATTAACAAAGAGGCTTTGCAATAATTTACATGACAAATCTATACTATAATACACTGGAAAATAAGATAAAGTTACAGTTACCAAGCTTAAAACAATAGAATAACTAAGAAAATGATGTAAAATTTTATGTAGTGTAAAAAGACCAAATCAGGAGGTATTGTTTAGTATTTATAACTATCTTAATGTACAGCAGCATAAAGATTGTTATTTCCTCTGCCATGATGTATTCTGACAAAATAGCCAGTTAACCTTGTCATAGAGTAACTGTTTTCCTTCTATAACCAAAAAGTTGGATTTTAGGATGTAATGCCCCTGAATTTTCAACATATTATACATTAATGTATACAATTATTTGGGAATGAAATGTACTTAAGAGAGGCCACATTCATAAGCACTGCTTTCCCATACATTAAAAGATATGATATTGGCTCCCCCTTCTAATAGCAGAAGTGGCAATAAAGATCTGTCAGAGGAGTCACATTGTCAGCATAAACATCTAATTTCAAGGGAACATCAGTATCTTGAATTTCCTGGACTCTGCAACAACATGACCAGTGCAAAGAAGCTAAATTCCAGCTGTTCCCAGGACCAGGGTTAATCACTGAGTCAATAATTCACTACTAAATATACATATTGCTTGTGGAAGAAATGTGCAATTGTTAATATTATCTTGGACCTTATTTTTTTCTTTAAATTATCTTAAAGCTTATTTAAGATGTTTAAGCACTTGAATTTTATATCTCTCCCATTACTATAATATTTGCAAAGCTCTCAATTGAAAATTGCACCAACACAATTAAAAGCAAATATAAATTAAGTATTAAAAAAAATAAAAGTCCTGGTTACCTTCACATTTAGCACAACAAAATCTAAGAAGAGTGATTTCCTACTGCTCCATCAGTGCTCTCTATGGTCTTCAGTGAGATACAGAGAACCCTTCAGAAACAGTGACAGCCTGCTCAAAAAAAAAAACAAAAACAAAAACAAAAAAAACTCTGAGATTGTGGAATGTCCCAGGCCACACTCCACTGACATCAAGTATTTGAGTTCTTCTCCTAAAGTCATCACAGCCAGGTACTTCTAAAGGATTATGCTGAATTCCTAACCTCCTTAGTTGTAGGAATGTTGATTAGATTATTTCCATTTGCACAAGACAGGGATTCTTAGAAGATATAAGCTGTTATAGGTGTGAAGACACTGAATTGTATTGGTTTGCATGTATTCAAATTTTCCATCATATCAGGAGCAAGGTGGGAATGAATGGATGCAGGCCAGTTTAACTGCAGCATGCTTTGGGCACATAACAGCCAAAAAAAAAAAAAAAAACAAAACAAAACAAAAAAAAACAAAACAGAGAAAGAAATCCTAAAATCCTAATACTTCCCTCTAAAATATTATTGTATCTTTACATTTATGTCTTCCATGGAATCTTTTGTTTGGTTTAAAAACCTGGAAACAACTCTGCAGATATACTGGATGAAGAGGAGGATGGGGAGGATAGTCAAGAGGAAGAGGAAAACTAGCAGGAGGAAGAGGAAGAGGAGGAGGAGGAGGAAGATGGCTAGCATTTTATTTGTAGTTGTTGATAACACTTTGGTAATTTGATCTATTTTCATTCGCTACCCTTTTTATGTTGTGTTTTATGTCAAGAATACTGCATTAGTAAGATAATTTTAGGTCCATGAGAGGGCTGTTAAGCAGATGAGATTGGCACAGGGGTTACTAAGAAAGTTAACATATTAGAAACTTAAAATTTCCTTCTTTATAAGCTTGATTCCAAGTTAAAATATAGACACACACATATATTTTTCTTTCAATCTTCTGATGTTGAAACAAGAATTTTTCTTTTCTTGTAGCCACTCCGGGTGCATAATCTGTCAAAGCATCCTTGTTAAATCTGGGCAATGTTATGCAGCACTTTTGTTTAGATGACTCTAAAGTGAAGTCTACAAAAGATGTTTACTGACAGGACTGAGCTATTAACATCAAGATCATTCTAAATAACACTGGCTCCTAACTTACATACCATTGGAATGGCCTGGTACATAAAACTATTTTCACATACATAATATTACCAGCAATTGAAACTGGTTTATGTTAAGAATGTGAAACTCTTTTCAAAAAACTCAAAATTAATTAATTAAATTAATTAAATCTATTAATTGATGAAAAGACCAAGGATAATTTCTTTTGTGTCCCTATTTACCAATTCTTCATAGTCTTAAATTAGTCACTTAGTAATAACAACCAAGTTGAAAACTGAGATAATGAAATTCCTTAAAAAGCAAAGTCTTTGTTGCATAAAAACATAACAACCAACTTTAGTTTACTTTAGGCTAAGACAACACAATTCCTTGAAAAAAGGTCTTTATTGCACTGCAACATCAAGCAAGTCTTCAGAATATCAGCTTGTTCAGCTCAGGGCATCATCCTCCAAGACTTCTAGCTGAGAGATTCCAAGAGATAGATAGAAATGTATAATCAAAATTTTCTCTTCAGAAGAAAATTGTTTAGAAATCTGACTTTGTAAAAAAAAAAAAAAGTATAAAGAATAATCTGAATATGTTCAAAAACAAGTAATAGCTATGTATAGCAATGCATGCCTCTTATCCTAACACTAAGAATTAGGGACAGGGGAATCACAATTTGAAGCTAGGGTAGTCTACATAATTAGGTTCTGTCTTGAAATAAGGGCTGGAATTATAGCTCAGTGGTACAGCACTTGCCTATCCTATGTAAAACACCAAGCTATACTCCAGTATTGACAAAAATCATTCATAGAAGTAGAGAGTTTAACATAACTATTACTGGTAAAGTAATGATGTCTTACATAGGTGCATGATGTCTTTCTATTGCTGCAAAGAGACACCATGATCATGGCAACTTCTGTAAGAGAAAACACTTAATGGTTTACAGTTTAGAGGGTTAGTCCATTGTCATCATGGTGGCATGCAGGCAGACATGGTGTTGAGAGGTGGCTATAAGTTCTATATCTGGATCAGGAGGAAGCAGAAAAAGAGGGTCACAATGGGTCTGGCTTGATCATTTTAAACCTCAAAGTCCACCCCTAGTGACATTTTCTCCAAAGGCCACACCTACTAATAGTGCCACTCTCTGTGAGCCTATTAGAGGCATTTTTATTTAAACCATAACATTCTACTTCCTGGCCCCCATAGGCTTTTAACCATATCATAATGCAAAACTACATTCAGTCTAACTTCAAAAGTCCTCATCCATAGTCTATCAAGTTCTCTACACTGCTGACAAGCCCTAAGTTCAAAGTTCAAGTCTCATGCAATCTTTTAGTTTAACTCCTGTAAAATCAAAATGAAAAAGCAGGGCACAAAATGGTCTCTGTGGGTCTCCATGCAGAGACGCCCTTGACACAAACCTGGCTTCAGCAGCTTTCCTCAGTCTTGAAGCGAGATTCCACAATTTCCTTCTTCTTTCCTTAGCTTTAAAACCATAACCACATGGCAAAAGCTGCCAGGTTCCTCTGTTTGATGGAACATGGGCAGCTCATTCAATCACATCTTCATCAGGTTTCTGTTTTCAATTTTTTCCTTCACTGCCTAGGCTCAGCTGTCCTGGAACTCCTGTTGTAGATCATGTTGACCTCAAACTCAGAATTCCACCTGCCTCTGCCTTCCTAGTGCTGCCCTTAAAGATGTGTACCATCACACCCAGCTCTAAGCTTTTCTTTAATTCCTTCTCACAGATTGGAAGCTTAGCTGGGTGGGATTTTTCCTGAGGTCACCACTTCCTTTGTCTCCCTGAGCATTAGGTTCTTCTTTAGTTTGTGTTCACTTCCTGGTGTTCCTTTTCTCCTTAAACTGCACGTTTGGTGTTTTGCCTTGCTCAGCTTGTTCTTTTTCATTATGGATCTGCATAAATGTGGCCACTAATAGCCAGGCAACACAATCAATACTAGGCTGTCTACAAATCTCCTCTGCAAACTTTGTTAATCCATGATTCTTCAATTTAGGCAGATATTTTGGACATGTTCTTTACCAAAATATCACAAGAATGGTCTCTAGGTCATATATTAATATTCTTCTCTTCTGAAACTACTTGAGCCAGGCCCCCACAGTTAGTAGCCAGTTCCTACTAACATGGTCCATTAAACTCAGCTTAAAGTATCCAATCACTTTTCTAGTTCAGAGTCCAAAAGCGGTCCATATTCATTCAGGAAAAAACATGGCCCAGCCTATCACAGCAATACCTTTATCCCTGGTACCATCTTCTATCTTAGGGTTTCTAGTGCTGTGAAGAGACACCATGATCATGGCAACTCTTATAAAAAGAAAACATTTAATTGGGGCTGGCTAAAACCAGTTCACAGGTTTAGTCATTATCATCATTTCAGGAAGGATGGCAACATACAAGCAGACATGTACTGGAGAGGTAGCCCAGAGTTCTACATCTAGGTCCACATTCAACAAAAAAGAGTGCCACACTGGCCCTGGCTGGACCATTAGAAATCTCAAAGCTCACTCAGGGTGACATACTTCCTCCAACAAGGCCACATTTACTCTAACAAGCCCACACCTCCTAATAGTGCCACCCTCTATGAGCCTATGGGGGCTCTTTTTATGCAAACTACCACAAATAGGGAGAGAGAAAGATGTGTGGATTAAGGAGAACTGAGAAGCAGTTAGAGAATAGTAAAGGGTTCTGATGTACTATAGCAGACTGGGTGACAGTGCAATCAAAGAGCTTGAAGGACCTAGCAAGGACAATGGCTGTTCCTGGGGACCAAGAATCAATCAGATTCTTTATTCTTATAGGTGTGGTCCCCAGTAGATTGGCCATTTTCCAGTGGATGCCCACACACCCATGTGTAGATAGGAGGTACTAATTGGGTTGAGAGGGCTAAAATAAAAAAGACATGAAATTAGAAGGAGGGTGTGGGGTGTCCTGGAAACATTTGTCTGTGTGTATAAAATACTCAAAAAATAAAAGTTATAGTGAAATTCATTATATTACACAAAGAATATGTGTTACTAACAGAGGAAAACTAGAAGGAATGATTTGGAAATACCCTAATATAAAGAAATAATATGTTTGATCAGATAAAGTATTTAACCTAGTTTAAATGTTATATAATGTATACATAAATCAAAACACCATATAGTACTTCATTAATATGCATTATTTTTGCTTTAATGTATTAGTTAAAATAAATTTAGTTAAAGACTACTTAAATGGTAATGCTGATATTAATAGCATACCAGTCAGTGGTTATATAAAGAGGCTCAACACATAAGTACTTCAGCTTTGCAACAACAAATGAGAGTATGCTATACAATAAATGTGTCACAAGGGCTACGTTATGTGAATGTTTTACACATACATATATGGCTGATAGGACATTTCAGGAAAAAGGGATTTTTCTAAGACAGATGATTTTCTAAATAAGTAAAGGCTAAGCCTCCCCACCCCCTACCACCCCACCCCCGCAAACTATTTGTATTTTTGGTAAAGAAGCATCCTACCCATGAACTCCCAGATCGTTCATAGCATGAGAGAATGCACAGTAGACACACCAGCATCCTGTGATTAAATGTGTTCTATCTCCTTTCATATTCTGGTTCCTTTACTAGTAATTCTGTGGCAGAAGAGTTTAGATGCACAAAATGGCCTTTGTAGGAACAGTAAAATAAGCCACAATCACAGAGAGAGTGAATGAACTCTCCCATCAGGGAAACTCTGGAAGGAAACAGAAGGAACACTGGCATTTAAGCAGATGCTTGGCAGGCATCCATGTGGAGGAGAAAAGGTAAAGTGCAGGACAATGAGCTTCCTTGGCTTCCAGGGGCATCCGTGAAACATGCCAGAGAAGAGGAAAATGCTATCTACCATGGGGAAAGTACCAGCATGGCTTATCAAGTTCATGTGAGACAGCCCCATGAACCAACCTGCAGGCAGCTCCAAGCCAGAAAATACTAATGTGATCTATTAACTAGTTCAGTGAGTACAAAAATGGAATAGTAAGTATAGCAAGCGCTACAAACCATTCTGCTTTGAAGATAGGAGAGGCATTTGGAAACACTGAATGAGGAAAGGTATTTGAGTCAAATCAGGAGAAAGGCGTGTTCATTTACTAGACAGTGGCTAGACTGATTTTCTTCCCAGGAAAACACATGGGAGCAAGCAAGAATGTGGTAGGATCCAGGATTTGTATGCCCATCACTGGGAAGGCCAAAGCCAGGCAGCTCACATTTGCAAATGAAGGGAAAAATCTCTGCCAGACAACTATGTTGCTTAGAAGTTTGCCAAAATTCAGTAGGTTTTATGAAAGTATTCATAGTGAGACATTCTTGGAAGACAGGCAAAGCCTTTCTCAAAGGCTCTCTGAAGAAGGGTTAAATGGGTATGACGAAAGTTTCAACAATCTCCCAAAGAGCAAATGACTGGCTGTTTGACAAGGTACAACCATAACAGTATTCTCACAGCTTGCATGAGTCCTAAGTTAGTAATGTAAAATCTTTAAAAATACCGCTTCCTCCCTCATATCCTCTCTGACCCAGGAACTCTTCAGTTATTAATCTCAAGTAGTTCAACAGCTAGAAAGCAAGATGTGAGAAAGAGAAGAAGTCCTACAATCTGAAGAGAGAAGTAGAGAGTTTAAATTTTAAATGAAAAGCCAATATTTTAACTATAATTTAGTCAATACCACTAACATTTAGTTGTATTTTCCTCAAATGTTCAGAAACATTTAAAGAGATACTTCTAACATTTGGCCTTTTCAGATTAAAGTGAAAAGCCAAATATATTTAATTAAGTTTACCTTCTTTCCAACATTCCTATATAAGAAAAAAATCACTTCCATACTACTAATTACTTGACAAAATCATAATTGAATTATATTGGCAAAAGAATATGAAAAAGAATTAGCTCAAGTGATAATTCAAACCTCAAAAGGTCAGTTTGAAAACTGCATGCCAGTAATAAGTTAACAAAAGGAAATAAGTCAAATATCATATGTGCATCTTTGAACATTCCTAAAATTTAATATATTTTAGCTGCTGCCAAAATGTGGACCTTTATTTTCTCTAACATTATTCCCTTATTCAGTTAAATATGTATTCCATAGTTCTGAAAGGCCTAACCATCAGTGAGACATCAAAGGACCACTGCCATTTTGGATGTACCACCTCTTAATTTTACAAGGCATAGTGACATTGCTTAACAGGTGGCAGATGATTTCTGCCAGCACAGTCCCTTACTTTTTAGCTACAGGCAAGCAGACATCACTTTATAACAAAGGCATTTGACCATCTCATGGATCTTCCCAGAAAGGAGAAAAAAAAGTCAATTGCAAGTTGAAACAATATTTTATTATGGAGATAGACTTGATATTTCAAGGTCTTGATATCTCAAGAAGTATTCAAGGGTTAAAATTAAGAATTTTATAAAATACAAATATTTTAGTGATTCCTATGGTGCAAATTTCGTCATATAATTTGTTTTTATAGTCTAGTCTCATTTTGATGAAATTCTCCTCTCTGAAATAATTTCTAAAACTAGCAAGTGTTCAAGAATGACCTTAATAAGCTAAAGAAATCTTTAAAATCATAAATAAATTATAAACACTAAAATCAAATGTTTTTCCATGTGCAAGCCTTCACCTGCCATTTTAAAGCACATGACAAGAGAACTGACCTAAATAGGTAAGCACAGAAAAATCTACTGGATGTAAAATAAATATAAAAATCTTGCAAACAAAGTTCCTGAGCTAAAAAGAAACACTTGACTTGAATAACTAAATTCCATAGCTCATCACAAGGCACTGGTCACAAAAGCCAGAAGGCCTGCTTTGTATCATATACATGTGAACTCCTAGGTTTTACCTAACTAAGCAGCTTCTAGAATCAGATTGGAATTGGAATTAGAAATGCTTTCAAGCCATAAGGACTTGTCTGCTACCCTCCATGTGCTCCTAAGAATTTGTTAAGTTTTCTAGAATGTCAGAATTTGAGGGCAAAGGTGGTACAGTCTGCTAATCCAAGTCTCAGATAACCAATAACTGAGGTTAAGACAAGCTGATACAGAGAAGGACAAAGGCGGACATTGGCAAGTTTTAGAAGAGACAAAACAACAACAACAAAATATGATTTGGACAACTCAGGCTGCCAAGCTGGGTGAGACTTAGGGTAGTAGGAACAGTTATGGATGCAGGCTAAAGCCCCAATACAAGGTGGGTCAGTAGTCTACCTGGTCCTCATGCAAGGACCTTAGAAAATTTGAATATAGAAAAAGTAATGACAGTCTTGTTACCCAATTTAATACAAAGGAAAGTAAAGGGAGCCTCCAAATGTTTACCTTTATTTGGTCTACTACTCACCCTCAATTATATATAGGGTCTATAGCATCAAGGTCAGTCCAAAGACCCAACAACATACCGGGAAAATAGTTTCAGTTCTAATCTTTACTTTACTTACTTTTGGGTGCTAGTTAACAATTTTGAATGACACAGTTTATCTAAGAGAAAATAACATTAACAGAGAAAGGATGTGTGTCTCTGTTTCTTCTCCACAGAAATTAGAAGGTAAGCCATGCAAACTAAGAATTAGAATAAAACTATCCCAACACTGGTGATAGCAAAGAGTTATTCTTAAGAGAACGAACTAGATTAGGAGAAGCAAGGTAGAGAGACATTTTCCCCATCCATGGGAAATAGTGTAATGTTTTACAACTACTAAAATTATTATTATTTTTTGAAAACTACATGTGTTAAGAAGAAAATCTGTTAGACATAGTCATATACAAAATTTACCCACTAACAAAGGATCAAGGATATTCACCAACTCAGCAGAGAGCTGAGGTTACATTGGGAAACTCATGAGCTTAAAAAGATTTCTGATTATTTTTACTTATTAATTTTCAGTTCATTATAACAGGGTTCAGAGTGCTTCTTGAAATAGCTCCAACATCAAGGCACAAAATTAAGCATTGAGAAAATCAAGCAAAAGCAAAAATAACCATAGATAATTAAATAAGGCTCTGATTTGCATTTATACAAAGAAATAAATGACATAGTTTTACAGAGTGTTGAGATAGGGAACATGTCCAACTTTAATCTTCCCAGAATTCAAAGCATTAGAGGATACAGGGGTATTGAGCTTGTTAATTCTTGATCTGGCTCATTTGTCTCTTCTTCAGAACACTTTTGAGAAAAAAAAAGAGCTTTGACATGATTCAGGTTCTTTGAGATGTCGGCATTCTGCAGGACAAAGTACAGTGAGAAGATAATATCCAGGAATAGCCCCAAAATTGAGAGGTGTAGAAAACATTCCCAGTGCCTATTGGTTGTCACACTAAATTGTCAAGAATAGAGGATGTTGTCACAGTAAGTTTGAAAGATGTGGATGAAATTTGCTGAGATAATCCAAGCATCATAATGTAACAGAACTCTTCAAGATCATATACTCAGCCAACATTCACTGCCAGGATGTCATTGTCCTCATCTTCACATTGATTTTGCCTGACCTCTAGTGTCAGTCACTTGTTTCTTTCCCCATCTATAGAATCCGTGTCCATGGTGCAGACATCACCAAGCCTTTTAATGTGTTTTTGCCAAGAAGGAAACACAGCTATGGAGTCTGTCCATACTCACTTCCTCATGACTCCTGACTCATGGACAGATGGCAAGGTGCATTTAGACATTTCCTGGTTGCTCTCTCCCTCTCTCCCTCCCTCCCTCTTCCTCTCTTGGCTAACAGTAATTATTTCATCATGTCCTTATAAGGCCAGATAGGCCAGATTCATGTCGCCACCAGAATGAACCATATTATCATTATTAAGTCATTCTATTTAGTTGCTTCTAAAGGTCTTGTCCTTCTACCTCACTCACACTTGCTGAAAGCAACATAATTTGTTTTCTTCTCAAATATAAAAATAAAATTGAGCTTCAATGGGAGATCATGCAGGGCAGGTCCCCACCCCCCACCCTGTGCCTTTATGCTGATACAAATGCCATTTTCTCTTACTGGAATTTTTCCCCATAATATTTTAAAGAAAACAACTTACTGCAGAGCCCCTTGTTTCTTGAATGAAATCTGAATTTATCTTGATAAATTGTGTGTTACTGTTATATCTACTAGAACCTCTAACAAGATGCAAATCTATCATGCCAGCTTTACATGTTTCTTTGTTATGGGCTCCTCAGAATCAGGATTAGCACCAAGGGCCAAACAAAGTTCCAGCAAAATGGCAAAGCTTATATGTGTAATAAACTCAATTTTTGCAACAATATTTTTAGTAAATATTTTATTGTGTTCTTTTAATAGGCAATGCTAAATTGTCCACTATAATGTATTTTATTAGATTCAAGCAAACAAAAAAAATACTCCAATACTCACTCAAATGTTTCAGGGTCATTGTAACACAAGGCATAACATATATGAAAGGTTCATGGTATGATTTTACTGCATTAATTTTCAAGATGTATGCCATTCACTTCTATCTTGGGAAGGAGAGAACATTTCACCATACATTAGAATTGCATTGTACTAAATTGCTATTGGGAACTATGAGGTCTAGGTTTGGATCAACATATCAGTGCTTGTCCAATGGGTCTGCAGATGAGGCAAAGCCCTTAGAGACAGTCTCACTGAGCAAGAACCAGTGGACTTTGGGACACCTAGAAGACTACTTGGGTCACATGGCCTGCACACTCTCTTCTCTCTCAATAATAGTGATGATTCTCTTCATGGTTTTTACTGTGACTTTGTCAGTCACCCATGGGACAGATGTGAGTATTTCTAGAAACCCCATTTTTTTAAAAATACTTTTCCCTAAAACTCTTTGGGAGCTAATGCTTCTCAGGTTTCTTGTCTGGGGATGCCAGCTGTCCCCTCAGACCATGAGAGCTGTCCTGATTCAATGCCAACAGGATCAGAGGCAATTCACCCCTATTTCTGTAAATATACTTTGTTAAGTTTTGAACTATGTTGTTCTTGAAAATGTGTGTCTATGTTTATTACCTTTTAATTTTGTAATTAATTTTGTACCTGGATAGATATTTGGTGAAGTTAGCAGAACAATGTATTGGTTTTGGTTTAAAAGATGTTTTGATGTAAAAGTTTGAAAAAAACATACTTGACATATTTATTTTTGCCAGAGGTCAATATGTTGGAGGGTGGGAAAAACATATGTCAGTAGGTAAAACATGCTTGTTTATAAAGTGTAGATGAGGACTGCTTGAGCTGCTGGGGACTGATCACTTGTGTGAAACTCATATGGGAGTCAGACAATTCATTTCTCTTATATTTGACACTGGTTTTATTTAAAAGTTTTGTTTTATTTTACATATCAACCACAGTCCCCCTTCTCTCCCCTCCTCCCACTCACTCCCCAACATCTTCCCACACCCTCCTGTCAACTCCTCAAAAAGGAGAAGCCTTTTTGGGGAGTCAAGAAAGACTGAGATTTCAAAATAGGAAGGAGCAAGCCTCCACCCCTGGTATCAAGGCTGAGCAAGGTCTTCTATGAGGAATGGGTTCCAAAAAGTCAGTTCATGCGCTAGGGATAAATCCTGGTCCCACTACTCAAGTCACACAACTGTCATCCACATTCAGAGGACATCATTCAGACCCATGCAGGTTCCTCAGCTGTCAGTCCAGAATCAGTGAGCTCCCAGTAACTGAGTCAGCTGTCTCTGTTGGTTAACTATCATGATCTTGATCCCTTTGCTCACATAGTCTCTCCTTCCTCTCTTTGACTAGACTGTGGAGCTCAACCCAGTGCTTAGTTGTGGATCTCTGTATCTGATTCTATCAGTTGCTGGATGAAGGTTCTATGATGACAATTAGAGTGATCATTGATTTGATTACAGGGGAAGGCCAGTTCAAGCACCCTCTCCACTATGGTGTGAAGTCTCAGCTAGTGTCATCCTTGTGGATATCTGAAAGTTTCCATAGCCCCAGATTTCTTCCTAACCCCCAAATGGTTCTCTCTGTCAAGATATCTATTTTGAGTAGTCAACACAGGCTAACACACTGAATTGAGGCAGGCAGGACCCATCCCTTCCTCCCTGTATCAAGGCTGAACAAGACATTCTACCACATTGTAGTAATTCTCAGTTACTGGGAGCTTTAAAAAGCCAGGTCATGTATCTGGGTCCCATGCTAAGGACCCTTTAACAACTTAATCAAAGCAACTGGCACCATAATTCAGAGAGCCTAGTTCTGTCCCGTGCAGGCGCTCCACGTGTCAGTACAGATTCCCTGAGCACCCATTAGCTCTGTCAGCTGTCCTCACGGTTCCCTCCATTGTGCTCTTGGCCCTCCCTTGCTCTTCCAGTTGTTTCTCTCCCTCTACAACTGACCTCAGAGTTCAGCCAAGTGTTTGGCTGTGGCTGTCTGCATCTGCTTCTGTCAGTCATTGCATTTAAGTTCTACTAGGGTAGTCACCAATCGTAGTTCCTCTGCTGGGAATTCCCTTTTTAGATCTGAACCCCATTTTTTGATTGGGTTATTCAAGGTTTTGGGCTCTAGATTCTTGAGCTCTTTATATATCTTAGAGATCAGTCCTCTATCACTTGTAGGGTTGGTGAAAATATTTTCCCATTCTGTAGGCTGTCGTTTTGTCCTATTGACAGTGTCCTTGGCTTTGCAGAAGCTTCCTAGCTTCAGGAGATCCCACTTATTGATTGTTGGTCTTAGTGTCTGTGCCACTGGTGTTATATTTAGGAAGTGGTTGCCTGTGCCAATTCGTAGAAGTGTATTTTCCACTTTCTTTTCTATCAAGTTCAAAGTGGCTGGGTTTATGTTGAGGTCTTTGATCCACTTGGATTTGAGTTTTGTGCAGGGTGACAGGCTTGGATCTATTTGCATTTTTCTACACACTTCCATCCAGCTATGCCAACACCATTTGTTAAATATACTATCTTTTTTCCATTGAATGTTTTGGGCCTCTTTGTCAAAGAT